>BGNK01001856.1:60559-121115 GCA_003297005.1 Symbiodinium sp. clade A Y106 | reverse complement strand
GCCTGGCTACACATGCAACTCCCTCGTTATGACTGGAATTCCAGTAGACCAGTAAAAACCTCGTTGCCGTATCACTTTGCTGAGAGCCTTAATATCCCCGTGTTCACTAACCCCTCTGGTATGGAGATTGAATGGGTGCCCTATCGTATTGTGGCGTACATACAACACCATGGGCTAACGCCTCGCACAGGCCATTATACGACCATNGTCCTTCGAGGTTCTCATCAACAGCTCGCTCACGGGCCTCATCGGCATGAGCCTCAAGAAGGAAAGCACGGTTCGCAAACCGATGGCGGCTCACCTGGCACAGATGGTCTTCGGACACTCGGGATCGTCTCTTCAGGGACGGCCGCGGGGAAACTCAGCTTGGAGGCGCCACTGTCTAGGCGGCTTCCTCGCCCGGCACTCACTCAGCCACCGTGTTTCCGCTTGCATAATCCCCATAACTTATGCTACCTTAATTCCTCGGTGTATAGCTTCTGGGCAGCAGTGACCTACACGGGCCACATCCACTTGCTTCCGCAGGCTCTACGGGGACCAACGGGCGGGACCTTTGATCTTCGCCGCCTGATGGGGTTTCGCTTACTAGGCTGGCGCCACCCTGAGAGACAGCATGATGTTAGGGATTTGATTGCGCACTTACATCCTCAACTTGCATCAAGTGTCATCAAAGGTGCCGTTAGCACACGTCAGCTCACAGACACAGGCGTGCAATGCTCTACTGACGAGCCGCTGACTCATTGCATCATGCTGAGTGCGCCGCCGTTGCACAACCCTGATCTGCAGGCACTAGTGAACTGTTGGCATCAGCAAGACGTCCGCTATGGCATCACCGAGGCGACAGCCTGGCTACACATGCAACTCCCTCGTTATCTTAATATCCCCGTGTTCACTAACCCCTCTGGTATGGAGATTGAATGGGTGCCCTATCGTATTGTGGCGTACATACAACACCATGGGCTAACGCCTCGCACAGGCCATTATACGACCATNATGGAGATTGAATGGGTGCCCTATCGTATTGTGGCGTACATACAACACCATGGGCTAACGCCTCGCACAGGCCATTATACGACCATCCTGGCCATGGGGGAGCAGCATTGGCTCATGGATGATGAAAAGCCGCCATGCCAGCTTGCACCTGACTCCTATGAACATGCATGCCATAACATGTACATTCTTGTGCTTGCTAACTCGCGAATGCGATGCTCAAGCTCACCCACCAGCCACACAGCGCGTGTGCCTATCATTCAGCATGAAGCCGGCGTATCCTCTGAGTCCCTCTCAGACCGACATCGTCTGGCTGACAGGTCAGATACGCCTTCTGGAATCAGAACTCCGGAAAATCTCCACTGACTTGACAACACTGCTGCGACTCTACAATACGGTTGAGCATCGAGTCAAGCTAATGGAGATGATTCTTGGAGACATGCGACAGTCAACCATCTGCTCCTCTGAGTGTCGAGATGAGTCGCATCTTATCCGGATAAACTGGGAAGCCATGGATGATTAGCATCCACAAGTCACCTAGGTGAAATCTTTTTGCAGCCGATGCTCATAAGTGGCATCTTCGGAGCCGAGCCTCTTCAAGAGGCCGTCATCGCATGAAATGCGTGATGATGGTGCCCGCTGGACGGAGAACCCTTTCCGCCGCGAGAGAAGAAGACGAATTTGATGGGTGCAGCTTGCAGTTCGTCTTGATGACTGACAGTGAAGATGTTGTTGCTGCTACGGGAAATTAGCAGAAGGCGATCATCGTTACTCATCCGACTAGCCCTGCGCAGCCGCATGCCATTGATTCGGTTGTGGCATGTTTGAACAAAAGTCCAGTCCACCATTCGGAGCATCATCCAGGAGATGGATCAGCGATTTCTGCTACGATATCTTTGCATAGGAGGCATAAAGGTATTCATGTACGTGGATACGTATGTATGTGCTTACACTTGCAGAGTGGTCGTATTATATAAGCATTCTCTTCATTGTTGCATCCACACTTGTACTTTTTGATTCCCGCTTGATGCTTGTAGTACAGTTTCTTTTCTTGTTTAAAGCACACGCTCTGTGTCACGGGTGCATCTCCATATGTTTCAGTGTGCGTTCCGACGTCGAGCCGTTCTCCATTGTGTTCCGCTACTTGTCGCCCATCATATACCACTGCATTCCTTCATCTTGATGCCAATCTAGGCAGCAAATGAGGTTGTTTTGTTGGATCCAGTGCCTTCCCATGCCGGACGATTTCATGCAACACATGTCACCTTGTGGCTCTCGGGTGCAGTGTGTGTCCTATGACCTCTTGTTGCTAAACTGCACTACTCTAAGCCACCGTGTATTCGCTGTACTTTCAATCGAGTTGTATACCCCTTGATCTGATACACAGTATGTTTGCTTCGTCACCTATCAGGCAAGTCATGTTACATGAGATGCGCACATGATCGGGGACGCGAAGGACACGCAGGTTGGACACAGGTGACTTGCTCGCATATGTCAGTGAAATAACGTGGAGCTGGCTTCCTTCAGGTCCAGTATGTTTGCAAGGACAGCAGCACATGAAGTGAAAGTCGTAATGATATATTAGACGGCAGCAGTTCGTTGTAACCAGAGCCTGGTGAAAGTAGAAAGCAGCAACAGTGGCAGCGTGGCGTAGCTGCACGGATAGCGAATAATATAGGGGCCTTACTAATTGCCTGTACTATTTTGGGGCTGCTTATTATGATTATGGTTTCACGGGCCCCAAAACCCCTATTCTAATCATTAAGGCCCATCTAGTAGAGCAGAAGCCTCTGGAGCAGGTATGAGAACTGTCTGCGACGCACAGACACACGGAAGGAGATAAGATGCACACCAGCACAGATTGTAGCGCTGCCGTGCATATGGCGCCATGAGCTCTGATTGGAACTGGATAAACCTGCCCCGGGCTCAGTCACTGCCGTCATGATGTGACGGCTAGTCACGGCCAGTCGTGCCGTCTGTGGCCAATTTCCGCAAAACTTGAGCTCTTCTGTCACCTGTGTCCACACTGACGTCAGTTTTGTTGCCACCGCCGCTGCTAGCGGGACAGTAATATGTGTTCGATCGCTTTTCGAACTGCCATCGTACTGGTCAGGAGGCCCTAGGCCCCAGATCTTAAGCCCGAAAACCCTAAACTGGCCATGAACCCCAAGCTTCACAACCAACAGCCTCGACCCCAAAACCCTAAAGCCCTACACCGTTAAGTTAGGAGGAGCGCCCTAAACCCTAAAGCCCCAAACCCCTAAACTCTAAACCCTAAAGCCCTAAACTCTAAAACCTAAACCCTAAAATCTAAGCCCTGAGCCCTAAACCCTAAACCCCAAACTCTAAACCCTAAAGCCCTAAACCCTAAACCCTAGAGCGCCAAAAAGTCGAAGCTTCCCAGGCCAGGAGGTCATGCAGAGCAGTTGGTGGCCGACTTGGAGGCGGCCAATGCGGTTCCGTTTAGTCTGTACTCGTACTTTGGGATTCAGGGTTTTAGGTCCAGGCTTTAGTTGGGATTTAGGGTTTTTGGGTTCAAGCTTCATTTTAGGGTTTAGAGTGTTTAGGGGGTATTTTGGGATTTAGGGTGTTATTCAGGCTTTGTTTTGAGATCCAGGGTTTGAGGCTCAGGTTTCATTATTTTGAATTTTGGGGTCATCGGGTTTTTTCAGGATTTTTGTTTAGGATTCCGGAGTTTCGATTTGAAGCTTGAAGGGTCTCGGGTTCAGGGTTGAGGGATCCAGTTGACTGGTATTAAGTTCATGCAGTTTTCTTGCATGATAGTTTCATATATCAAGCGCACCTTCATGTCGGCCGTATATGCCGGGATGCTTGCGGTAAAACCACCCAAGCCGGGACATGGGAAGCTGCGAAACTAACTGGATGTCCGTCCATCTTTCGCCGCTGGTGCTGCATTGGTGTATTTTCCGGGAAAATCGATGTGATGCTATTCTCAGTTCCACTTTTGAGATTCTGCATAAGGGTTACTGTAAACATTACTATAGGGTTTGGGGTTTGGGGGTTTCTATAAGGGTACTATCGGGTTTAGGCGGGTAAGGAGTCGTGGACAATCGTGGAGGCGAGCTTGCTTGTTGACACGCGCTTGGATTGCGTCGGGGGAGGAGTGAGGGCGTAGACTGATGGATGCTGTCTTTAGACAAGCGGCCTAAACCCTAAACCCTGAACCCTAAACAAGGAGGTGGAGCAGCAGGGGGGGGGGCATTGGAGCAGACCCCATGTTCGAATCGGGGCAGCCGTATGCCCGCAGTCCCATGCTGGAGGTGGGTCAGCCCAGGGTTCGCTTCTCCCTCTTTGAGAACATCTATGGCCAGTGGAAGGCAGGATGGCGCTCGGACGAGTCCGTGGAATGTGGTCTGAGTGCATACTGGCTGGCCTTGTTCCGCCTGTGGAAGATGTGGGGATTGGATGCGGTGGAACCATACCTCCAGGACGAGCTGGACATGAGAAAGGACCCGGAGCCAGACGAGCCAGCTCTACTGATAAGTGAGGTGCAACGCGACTGCCAGGCGAAGGTTCCCGTCTCCTGTGTGGTGGTCACTTTCGTCTCATGGTGCAGAGGGGAAATCACAGACGATGAGATTCGACAACAACATGGAGAAGAATGGCTGCGTCGCTTTCGGCACCTACGGGAAACAGGGCTTCATGGTCTAGCCTTGGTTCTTGGTGGTGAAGTGCACTGGGACGTGTCCGAGAGCTATGTCCAGGAACAGTCCCAGGGCTTGAGCATGTGGGCTGGACTGCCACACCCTTCTGTGCAAGCAACCGTGTTGAACGAAACCCAGGGGAACAACATGCACCAGAGGGAATCCCCAGACAGTTCTGATGTGATACCTGACCCAAACGTCTGAGAGCAAGAGGTACAGAAGCCTTCCGCAACAGCGGATTCCGGATGTTTAGCTGTAGACGCACTGGCGGATGGAAAAAGGCGTTCAAAAAAAAAACCCTGAACCCGAAACCCTAAACCTAAACCGAGTCCCACCTTTGATCTTACCGTCTCGTGGCAGGCGCTGCCTGCGGAGGATGGCAACCAACCTTGTACAGGCAAGGATGTGTGAAAGGGCCTCTTCTCCGTGGTGCTTGGTAGGGAATGGGGGAATGGATATTGGGGACTAGTGTTGGGGATTATATAGGGACTACTATATCCATTCCCCATTCCCTACTAAGCACCAGGGAGTCTGTTATGAGTTTCTTGCCGTCATAGTGGGTAAGAGGAATTGTGAAATGTGCCTCAGGTCGCGGTATGATCGTCGTCCAGACCAATGCTACGCCGTATGCTCAGTTCAGAAAGCCGATGGGACATCTTCTTCTGGTCGTGGAGCACAAGTTGGCAGCACTGCTTCAGTCAGGACACACAAGCTTCAGCGAGTCAAGCTTTCATTCTGTGCGTGGTTCAGTTGTCAGTATCGATGTCTTCCACTCGTAGGTGCTCCTTCCACATCAGCTTCAGCAGCACCGACATTCTGCCCACGCGTGGCACGGATGTCCCGACTCTGCGCGCCTTTGCTGCAGCTCCAGCTATGTATCTGCTTTTGCTGCTTCTCTTTCCCGCACTGCTGGCGGACAGCATTTGGAACTGTTGCGGTTGTGTTTGTGGTCTTGATCACTGAGTGCTGAGGCTTCGTGGTTGGCAAGCCGGGCGCCGGGCTGTTTCCATGTGTACCAGAAAGTGGAAATCATTGGAATTCCAAGCAGTTTCGAGCAGTAGAGTTCGAAGCTTCACAACGAGGTTGTCTCGTTCCATGCAATCAAGGCGCCGCAACACAATGACGAGTGTCGGTTTGGGCAACCCGTATCTGAAGAAGGCCATAGTCAGAGCATGTCAGAGCCAAGTGAAATTGCACACTTTACAGGACATGCTGCTATGGTCACCATGCTCAAGACTATGCTATATGCTTTACAAAAAACTATACTACATTTCAGACAGGACTCGCCTAGGCCAGACGCGGCCAGACTAGACTGTACTAGACTATACTTGACGACACTTTACTACAGTAAAGATCACACTCGAGACAGTATTGTAGACTCTGGTTAGTATAGACTATACCACAATAAGCCATACTATACTATACTTTCCTATACTATACTATACTATACTATACTAGGCTTTTCTATACCATACTATCGGACCTGTTTGTCCAAGTGAAGCCTGTGCAGGAGCCCATCGACTTCACTCGCCAGCAAGATGCGCTTCTGACGTCCAACCCGGAGAGGAGTCGCACGTTCTGGTCCCTCGAAATCAGATTTGGAACAGGTGCTGTATTGTATCTAGAATCTAGGGGTCCTTGCAATCAGGATCCTGCTTCTCTCGGATGGCTTTCCTTTTCGAAATCCCGTACTCAAGACTTCACAGACCCGCCAAGGCACGTTATTTAGTTTAAGGGATTCCTCTTCAAGAGCCACGGCACAGGGCCCTGTCTATTTTCCTTGAAAGGGCAAAGATGGTCATGAATCAAACCTAGACCCCCTTAAGAACCCCAAACCCCTACATTTTTTAAACCCTTCGATGCTAATCCCTAGCCGAAGCTCCAGGTTTCTCTACGACAAGGTGGTCCAGGTGGCAGCTATGGGTGTGCAGGCATCGGGGGTGAGGGGTCCGTCGTGACATGTTCCGAGTTTATGAATTACGGTGTGCAGCAACATGTAAGATATACATCAAGACTTATGTATATACTATGTAGTATTAACTATACATATGTATGTAGTTGATTTGCCTGTTGTCGTTGTTGTTGGCATTGGCTTTCCTACGTGCTCTCTCGTACTCCTGTCTTCCTAGATGCATTCATGATTGTCATTGCTGTTGCATCAGTTTGTCGTCGCACTGCTATGTTCTTGGTCCGCGGCAGGTGCATGCCTCTGCATGTACATGTACAATCGAATAAGCAGACATAGCTGGTCCTTTTTCGATTTGTTTTCCGTGCATTACTAGCACATTTAGCCTCGTGTCGTCTATGGTATTTTGTTCGATATGTGGCATCCGTCTCTTGGTCCCCTTGCAAAGGTTGGCTTGGTTAGGTGCATGGGGCGATCACACAGCACAACAGGTCGCACGCATTATGTCATGTTACAGATTGACCAGGTCCTTTGTGCCAGGTAAAGTTGTTTCTGGTACCATCAGCTGGAAAGTGCTATTGCCAGCACCCGCCCGGCCCGCCCCAACTGAAAAGGGGCATTTCGGGTGCCACATGCCCCCGAGCAATCCTTGCTATTGGCCCAAGTGCCAGATATTTCGCCGGAATGACCCGGATTCATTCAGCCAGTCATATTCGTTTGTCGTCAAAACTCTGACCATGTGCACAGTGTCTTGAGCTTACCCTTTGTGTCGCGTCGATGCTGCTCGAGATGTGTGATTCCCTATCTGCATGTGCTTACACGACCATGTATGTTTGTAGACATGTATATGCATGCTCTTATATATATATATGTATGCATGCATGCATGCATGCATGGGTAGATCTTCGCATGGATGTATGTATGATGCATGTATGTATGTATGTATGTACGTAAGTAAGTAGGTATGTATGTATGTATGCATGTACGTCGCGACTGTTCACGGCATTTGTTGGAGCCATGCGCTCATATTTTGTGTGTTAATGTCTTCATGACTTCGAGTACCTTACCCAGCCTTTTGCCTCTCTCGTGTTTCAGTGTTTCATGATCCACTCTTCGTCGATACCTCTGGCCCATAACTCTGAGCTGTCGGCTAATGCGCGTACGTCTATGTTGTCAGTTGTCAGTTGTTTAGGCCTAGCAATGACAGTCTCATCTAATCAGGTGCCGCAGCAGGTTAGTGTTCATCATACTCACATCTGTATTGTGCAAGCAAGCTTTTCACGCAAAAGCGATGTGTGCCTAGGTCTTAATCGTAGTACTCGTGTGATGTTACAATGGTCTGTTTGACAATGACTAGCGTGGGAAGTGTACTAAGAGAAGCAGCTGGGGCACAGGCAGCAGTAGCAGCAGCCGTCATCGTCGTTGTCCTACTTGTTGTTTGTGTGGGTGCGGCTTGCATATTGGCATGCAGCGCAAGCAAGGTATTTGCTCATGGGGTTGGATTGCATAGCATCAAAAAGCATGCTCAGCAAGTTTTGCCGTGCAGGCATGCCCTCAGGCCGATGTCTGCCGCCAGATTCTTAGTTCAACACATGTTCTGAACGTCGTTCACCACCGCAACACCTTTAAGGCGTCTGCAGCTGAGAAGAACCGACCTGATTCGCAGCCGCATGTTCATGATGGTTATGAAAATGATGGTGAAGGTCCCGAGTGTTGTTGCTGATGACGGTAATTTTAGTGATGGCAACGACACTGACACTGACGGAGAAGAAGAAGATGTTTGTGGTCAGTCGGAGAAGCTCGAGGATAAAGATGATGATGACGACAGCTGTCGGCCGGCGGCAGCGGCGGTTGTGGCGGTGGTGATGGTGGTGGTTTCAGATGATGGTGATGCCGCCGCTAATGATGATTTGTTGAAGCAGATGATGACGTGGTGATTCGAAATGATGGCGAGGAAGTGGGTCATGGTAGAAGCGTTTCTGATGGTGGTGGTGGTGCTGCTGCTGCTGCTGATTATGATGATGGCGATGTTGATTGTACTGACATCAATGCCGATGACGTCGAACGAAGAGGTGATGCTGATACGGGTGATAGTAATAAAATGACCAGTATCATTACCAGATCATTGCCATCATCAACAGCGGGAAGGAGATGTTGTGGCAGTGCATTTTGTTGCTGCTGCTTTTGCAACCGGCAGCTGCAGTCATGGCACCCGCGTGATGATAATCATGAGCCGTTTATTGTATTGAGCCCGAAGCCAGATCTGAAGACACCGTTCGGCGCGGAGCGAAGATCCACACTCGGACGAACATTGAAAGTCCCAATGGCGATCCCCGCGCAGCATTCCCAAAAGTCAATGCTGGAAGCTCAAGCCCACGCCCCGAAGCCCAACACCCGATATGCCGAAGCTAAAAGTCTTTCTGCGAGGTCTGCTTTGCCGGTTTCAGGACTCCATCGGCTTTCGTGCCGAGGCCTTGCCGGTGTCTCGTCGAGCAGTGATGGTGGGAGGGGCAGGACGACGAAGACTCAATCCTACACCCTACTCCTACTCCTACACCAGCGCTACGGCCACGGTTACGGCTACGATTACCGCTACGATTAGGACGACGACTGTGACTGCGACTGCGGCTGCAACTGTGGGTGCGACTGAAGCATCGACGACACCACTGTTGTTGTTGTTGCTGCTGCTGCTAGTACTACTACTACTACTGCTACCACGACTCTACAGCTGCTACTACTATGTTTAAAGCTATCAATACCGCTAGTACTAATTTCATTTCGTAGCTTCCTCACTGGCATCAAGGCGAGTAGAGTCTAGCACGCTGTTGCGGTGCTCCATCGGTGGTTTGGGACGTCCTGTCCAGGTGTGCGAGAACCTTCGATACATCGTCATTTCCTCCGGGAAGCTGCCGGTCTCACTGCGCATTGTCTTGGCCTCAAGGGATTTAGAGTGTGGCATCGGGGGCCTGAGGCGGTGGTCCTTAAACAGTTTTGACGATTGACGAGTGTTTGGTGGCTTTCGGCTAGGATGTGCGGGACAGGGTCTAGGTGTGGTTGCAAGGGAAAGCTGGAATATGCCAACATCAGAGAGATGCTGCAGATGGGTTTCTGGGGCAGAACTGCTGCGTGTACATCCCCCGGTCAGGTGCATGTCGGACCGCCACCGGATGTCTCCATTCCACGCCATCTGCAGCCTCCTCAGAATGCAACACACACACACAAACAAAGGCACCTGGTCATGGTCTTCTCCGAGTTTGCCATCTGAAGCCTGTGCCCTTCGCTTTCCACTTGCCAACTGCATGCAGTAGCTGCAGCTAAGGAAGGAGAAACACTGCAGGCTGTTTGTCAATTGCCTGGTGTTAATTACGAAGCGGCGTTGCGGATTTATCACTGGCTCAGTTGTGGAGATGTCACAAAAGAACGGAGACAGTACAGGGTCCCACCAGCCAGAACATGCATTTCGTAGAGTCTCCCTGACCAGAAATAGTCCTCGTATCTTACAAAGCAGCAGTTCTTTCGAGTTGGTCCTTTGTTCTCTTTGTTTCACGTCGAGTTCTCAGCTGCCCTTTGTAAGGCTTCACTCCTGCTGAGGTTTGACCCGGTAGAGTGGAAAGAGCTTCCCTGGCAAGGCCCACCGGTGCATCAAGTGCCGGCTTTTGTGTTTCCGGATCCTAAGGTCTAGACAAGGTGACTCATTGAGTGGTGTACAGTGCATGAAACTCATAATTTCCCATCCTGGCGTTTGCGAGCAAGTCTGCCTCAGAGCCAGCACCACCAGTAGGGCCAGCACCGGCACTGGGACAACAACGCTGCTTGGAGGTTCATGGGTAGCTATAAGTAGGGTCTATAAGTAGGATCACTTTCGTTACAGCCCTTTTTGGGAGACTTATAACCCCACTCACGACTACCCATGAGCCTCCAAGTGGTAATAGTGAGCAGCAAGCGAGGCTGCAGTTGCATTTTCGAACTGGACGAGCAACATCTGGCAATTCTGAAACGTCAGCATCCCAGTTTATGGCCTTTGCCATCATGAAGCTTCGAGCTTCGGTTTATGGCATCGAATGAACGGTTCCTGGCCAAGGAATCCAGTCGCTCCTGTCGGCATCACCGCTGGGGCCGCTTTACCAGCTGGTGCCACCAGGCGAGGACTGCAAGGGACTCTGCCTTCGAAACCTGCAGCCCAATTGGCCGAAGTCTCCGCACCCTGTCGCAGAGTGCCTCTGCCTCAACCCGGCGCGGTTGCTCGATCCCTTTCGGCGCCCCGAGCTCCTGTGCCAGCCCGGGCCCCGTGAATTGAAAAGGATCGCGGATCTTTAGACTGGAGTGCGTTTCCTGCCTCTGAGGGGCCCGAGCGTCGTTGCCGACAGCCCTGGAGATGAAATGGACTGGCGAGCTTGCTTCGAGCAGGTGTCTTTGGGTGGCCAGATTTGCTTCACCCTATCGCTCTCGAACCCAGCTCCGTTTCTCAGGTGCAGGAACGACTTGCAATCCCACTGCACTCTGCGTCCTGCCTCAAACTTCAGCCATGGGTTGCCTGCAACAACTGCAAGAAGAGGCAGCAACGAAAATGCCTTGTCAGGGTCCCTGGACGTACTGGCCGCTGCGGTTCGATCGCAAGAACCTCAGTGTCACAGGAGTGTGGGAGAGATCCAGGATACAGAGCAGAGTGCACTATTTGCGGGATCTCTGAGGTGCTGACTGCACGACCGTGACCTTGGTCCCGACAGGCTCATGAATTCAGGCATTCGCGGCCTCCGCACCTCCACAAACCCAGAAATTTCAGGTCCTGTGTGTCAGCAAGCCGTCAGGGCCCAAGACGGGTGGAAGCACTGCAGCATCCCGCAACGCCGCAGACTTGAACACGCTATTAAACATCCCCACGTGTGATTGAGGTCTCCTCTTGGGTTGCTGCTGTGCAGCAGGCAAGGTCACCGAGCATTAGATCCTGCAGGCAGTCGTCCTTAAACAAAATGACAGTGTCCAACATGACCCCACTGCTCTCTTTCTCTAGATTGCCAATTGCAAGATGCCGTGGAAAGGCCAGTGGGCTGCGAAATGCTGCGGTTCCGCGAGACATGCTGACGCTGACCTTTGCCTATGAGGCTACAAGCTCGCAAGCTCATGTCCAGGTAACAGCAGCTAGCTGTCTGCCTATGTAAGCACCACATCCGCAGTCAAAAACAGCCCAGCTTTACAGTGGCGATGAGTCTTGACGATTTGCCACATCTACTGCGATCGCCGTCGTGGGAAGTTGATCGGGCACGCTGAATGTGCATGCTATAGCAACGCAGCATGTGGTAGGTGTTCCCAGTCGAGGGCGAGAACGCGTCGCAGGCGCAGTTGTTCGCTTGTCTGGGTCCACAGGCATCTTGTGTGAAGTACGGTCTCCGCTCGGTGCTGAACAGGTCCGACGTGACCTTGTTCGCGAGATCAAAGCAATCTTGGACAAGGTCCAGTGCCGCAGATTGCAACCTCACGAACTTGTCACGCCTAGCTAGCTTGCAGCCATGCCGGCATGGGGTCACCCGATGCAGAAGCGCGCACATGAGCTTGCGTCATCTTCTTCATCATAAAGCTACTTGTGCTGCTGCTGCTGTTGTTGCTCTTCTTTTGCTGCTACGGGTGGTTTGTTTTACGGATTTATTGATTTCTGGGTTCTAGGCTTTAGGAGATTAGGGTAGTCAGGGCAGTCTGGGCCAAAGTGCACTCTGGACCCGGAAGCAGTTCCTTACAAGACCAAGTTAGCCAGTCAGCATGGGTTGCCCCCCACTCTCCGCAAGAAGAAAAGGCAGTGCACAAAACTCGAAACACTTGAAACCCAAACTCTAGGCTGACACCAGAGCTCGACTGTAAGTTGGACCCCCAAACAATTATACCTAAACCTTCCTTCCTTAAATCCTAGAGCGAAGTGCAACCCTACCCTAAAACCTTAAACCCTACATGAACCCTAAAACCCTACAGGAATGGGGCGTCATGGAGTTTATCGGCCCAAAGTTGGCGTTATGGCAGACCAAAAGTCGCTGGTTGCCCTTCCAGGCTGTGCTTGGGAGGACGGAGGGTCCGCCCCTTGTTGAAAAGAAGATAGATACATAGACAAGTAAATATGCATAATATATTTAATATTATTTAATATTGACATCATATGTATTTATATATTATAATATATTAAAGTTGGGAAATCCGATTCAAGTTAGCCTCAGCCTGAAAGCCACAACATGACCGACCCTCCGACATTCAGCTGTTTGACTTCTTGGTGTCGCTAGTTTGGCTTTCCAGATGGTCTCTGCTAACCTAATGCCAGGTTTGCCTAATGCAGGGTTTAGGGTTTAGGGCGATGTTGCCATGTTCACTACGACCAACCCAAGAAAGTCGCCGCTCGTTGCTTTGCGACTGCAGGCGGCCTATGTGCCTTCGGCACCCACGCCGTAGACTGGCCAGAGACGAGGCATGCGATTCTTGACATCGCGGATGTTAGAACGTGTCACGTGTATACATATGTGTATGTATACACATGCAAACAGGATGTACATGATGCGCATACATATATATATATATATATATATGACTCAAGAAAGAAGTCCCTAAACCCATAATCCCAAGGTGCTCAACTCGAAATCTCCATAAAACAAGCCAACTGCCGAAGACCTGCAGAAGCCTGGAGGTCTCACCTACTGTGGACATGCTCAGCCTGAAAAGCAGGCGCGGACTCGAATCTTGGGTTCAAAGCATTGGGCCACCCAAAGAGCAGCTGCTGAAGGCTTTAGGCCCTGGATGGCGATCGCAGGTTTCATTTCAGCTTGCCGGTCATAAACCCCGAAGTATCAAAGCCTGAAGGCTCCGAAATCTGAAGCTCTGGAACTCTCCAAGATCTAATATTCGTATTCGCAAGTGCCCTTTTTCGATCATCCTCCCGCTGCTGCTACGAATGCTACCCACGCCTTTCTCGTTCAGACTGCGGTCATGACGGCTTCCATTGTCAGCAGCTGTCGCAGTGTTATCACCGTGTCCTTCGAGCAACAAACGAACCGTTGCGAGGACGATACATCCTGCTGCTGTTCCCAGTCTTTGTTTCCGCTCTCACTTTGACAAGTTTGACTTTCACATTTGCTGCGCTCGCTCAGTGACTTCAACTTCCACGAGCACACGAGCACGATTGCCATGGGTTGTTCTGACTCAAGTGCTTGAGTCTGCCCTGAATACCGATTAAGTCAATCGTGCAGGCTGAGACCACGGCAGTCTTGAGCCAAAGCGCGACAACTGCTCTCCCGTGTCACGGTGAGGTCTGGAGAGGTCTCACCGGGCCGCCTCGTGGAATGACCACAAGCAGATACATCGAGAGTTCATTCCGGTCAGACGTCTGAATTTGTGCGCCTTTTCCTGCGTGGGCCCAGGTTTTTTCTTGGAATTGTCAGGGTGAGTTCAGCTTGGTAACCAAGAATCATAAAGCTCAAAAAGTCAGAATAAGCTTGATACCGGTAACACTGACAGCCATACAGGTACCAACAGCAACTTCAACCTTGACAAAAGAGGCACTGACGTCGATGCGGTGCTGGTCCCAACAGCAACAGATACAGTAAATAAGTTGAGAACCATCCCCGAAGAGCATCGATACGACAGCAAGACATGGCATGTTGACCATAGTGCCGAGAGTGATCTTGGAAGTATAGATGCCAGAGGTAAACGAGGATTTGTCACAACGGCCGTGCGAACACTACAACAGCGATGATGGTATGTGCAGTAGCAATGACTACCAGAGTAGCACTTGCACCAACAGGCATGAGCACAACATGCAACCATAGCAACACACGGTCACGAAAAAACAATTAACACTCATACTGACGTCAGCAGCAGAAGCAGCAGCAGTGTCTAAATTGATGCTGCAGACAACAGTTGTACTATGGTGAGAAAACTGTTCCTGGTAGCGGTGATAACTGACTGGCAGTGCAAGCATCATCATCTCCATCATCGTCACGACCGTCATCATCACCACCGTTGCCATCACCAATGTCATCACCACCACCACCGCCAGTACCACCAGTACCACCAGTACCACCAGTACCACCAGTACCACCAGTACCACCAGTACCACCAGTACCACCNACCGCCAGCACCGCCAGCACCGCCAGCACCGCCAGCACCGCCAGCACCGCCAGCACCACCAGTACCACCAGTACCACCAGTACCTCCAGTACCACCAGTACCACCAGTGCCACCAGTACCACCAGTACCACCAGTACCACCAGTACTACCAGTACCACCAGTACCACCAGTACCACCAGTACCACCAGTAACAGTAAAACCTATACCAGTATACCACCACCACCACCATCATCATCATTGGGGCGCCCGATGCTCGAACTACCGTGTTCGAAGTGTACTGTAATTTCACAGTCAAAGCTGGAACGCTGGTTCCTGTGAAAGATTTGAGCTGGCCCTGCGCAAGGTTCCAACAAGAGAACCATCCTTTCCGCGACGCTGGGGGTCAGAAAATGTAACCTTGGCCTCGTGGCCAAGCCCGGGCAACTCCTTGCCAAAGACCACCACCACCATAATTATCACCATCACTATCACTACCACCCACGCCACCACCACGCGCACACGCGCACACGCGCACACGCGCACGCACACACCCACCCACACACCCACACACACACCCANCACCGCCACCGCCGCCCGCACAGCCGCCTCCACCGCCGCCCCCACCGACACCGCCTCATCATCATCGTCGTCCTCTATCAGAAACATCATGCTCAATATCGTATCATCTTCAGCATCACCCGAATCGCCGTCGTCATGGTCGTCATTCTTCGTCATCATGCTCGTTGTCATCATCTCCATGGCCAGCACCACCGCCATCATCATGAATGTTTGTCATCATGGCTAAAGAGGTCGTCCCGACAAGTAGCAGCTCACGCACCGAAACTCTTTGGCTCAAGGCACTGGGAGGCGAATTTATGGCGAATTGGCCTGCCCAACCCAAGAATTTCAATTCTTTTGTCATTGCGTCCATTTTCGTTGAGCTTGAAGGTGGGATCCCACCGCCCTCGAGCCTCCCATACCTTGGCGCCATGGCACAAGTCGCCGGGCTTTTGGTGACCAGCGGCAAGACACTTGGCTGCCGTAAGCTCACGGGAACAGTAGGCTCTTGAGTTGCAGCCTTTGTTGGATGAAGCCCACTTTGCGCACAGGAGCAGTCTTCCAAGTTCCGGGCATGCGTTCGCGCCTTGGTCTTCGGCTCCCTCAGAGTGGATCGCACCTGTATCATCTCCTTTTCTAGCATACTTATTTCATTAGAGTACACACATCATAGCACATGTAATATTTGTAATCGTATATCTATTGAATCATTTTTTCAATCCCAGCCGGCAGGTTCTGGTACTCCAACTTGGCGAGTCTCGGAGCCTGCAAATCCAGGCGCGATAACCGCAGTTCGCACTCAAACCCGAAACCCTAAGCCCGATAGATTCCTGAAGCCTTCTACGTGCCATAGTAGGTTGCTGAGATCTTATATCATACGGTACTACTTGCAGTCATATGATGCTGCACCAAAAAAGAGTGGAATTGCAGGGTGGCATTGGCAGCCGAAGCAGCAATTCCTTTGGCGCTGTTGAGCAGTGTGGTGCGCAAAGGCGGGCATTCGGCTGCAGAAGCCCCAAACTCTCGATGTTTTCTAAATGCCCTCGATGCCCTATCAACCTTCGAGTACCTTCAATGGCTCGCAGGTTTCCAAAAGCGCAAAGTCTCCCGCAGCTGCACAGCCCAGCGAATGCATGCACCTGGAATGCATGCACCTGGATATGGGAAGCTTGGCTTAGCTTAGCGGACAATCCTCAGCATAATCGTAATTTAATGTAGAAAGATAGATCGATCGATAGATAGATAGGTTCGTGTAATCTGCTATAGCGCAGCGCATGTTTTCTATAGGTTCCATTTTACAGACCAGAATTTCGCAAAGTGCGGTAATCCATAATATAACTTAACTAGGGCAAACATTCTATACATACATATGTACTGTTGGACCTGATCGCTCGAGCGAGCCATCTCCCGAATTGATCCCAGTCATCAGTTCGTGGAGTAGCCGACCAGCTGGTTTGTTCATCTTTCTCTGCCTTCCTTGCCGAGGAATATTCCCCGCACCCTCTACGAGTTCCTGGGTGTCCCTCATCCGCAGTACTCTCACAGACCTTCTATCTTGCTTTAGCTCAGCTCAGGTTGATCACCGAGCGGACGCCACAACCATTCGGAAGGCTTACCTCGCCAAACAGCTCCGCGGTCCAAGCGACAAGCTTTTTCGTCTTCTAACTTCCACATGAAGATTGTCTCCCGTTCCAAGCCTTGCGTATGCCTGCCCTCTTCCATACCGAGGAAGGTGTTCCATCCAGACATTGCCGGTGCACAAGCGGAGGCACCGCAAGAAAGGGGCTGTGCGCAGTCAGACATGCACAGACCGAAGAGCCACAGCATGTGACCCGAAGAGTGGTGACCTTGTGGTATTTGCCCAAAGTTTCGAAGGAGCCGAGTGAGAAGTTCATGCCTTGATGCCTTAGGAGGTGAGCGTGCTGCTGAACAGTGCCTTGGCTCTCCATTTATTGCTGGATCGGTACTGCAGATCCCAAGTCCGAAGCCCCACACCCGATGCCAGCAATCTGACGCCGGGAACCACATGTTTCCTGGAGGTGCGTTCGACCTCCTGCGGGACCCAGAGAAGAGGTCCATGTATGATGACAGTCGCTTGTTTGCAACTTGAATGCCAACCTGCTGTATAAGTCGACATGTCGATGTGGAGGTATATGTATTGTACACGCATATGTATATGAATATGTATATTCCATGCATATGTGTATGTATATGCGAAGCATACATATGCATGCATGCTGTAACGTAATTCAGCTTAAGTACATACCTACTTACATACACATGTACCTACCTATCTGCATACCTACCTACATACGTACATACATACATACATACGTACATACATACATATGTAAAACACATATGGGCAGAGATGTGCGGATAGATATACAGATATAGAGGCAGACATAGGTATAGATACAGAGATAATGTAGGTGTATCCACAAATCCATCTACAGTTTTGTGAATCTTGCCATCTCGCTGTCTACCAGTCTGTCTCTCCATCTGCTCACCGATCTGTCTCGCTCCCTCCCCCTCTGTCCCCCCTTTGCTGTTTCGACATGTAAGTGACAGCCCAGATAGTTGGCATGTGCATGTTTGGGTATTTAGGTCTTGTACGGTCCTTCAGGCCTCCGCCGTGATATGGAGATTCTTGAGAATCACGAGGAGCCGGAGTGCAACGACCCCGTGCTCGAGTCTCAGAGTCAACTTGTGCCAAGTCAGAAGCCATGGGGTTGAGGTTGTTTCTCTGGGGCTTTTCTCATTCATTGTGGTGTTCCACAGGCCATGGCAATGCTCTCTGTGATGTCGTTGCGAATTGTGGTTTGTGAGTTATAGTGGTTGTTCTCATTGTTGTTTGCAGCGCTGGTTCTATGGTATATGTTAGATTGACGGTCACTTGTAACCGGTGCCGTTATTGCTGTTGACACTATTCCTTAGAGTAGAAGTGTAGGAGACAGTAGTAGGTAGTAGGATGAGGAGAGGGGGTCGCAGCTTATTGTTGCTATTATCATTCTTACTGTTATTATGGTTATTATTAGTACTATTATTATTAGTAACTATTATTATTGTTAGTCTAGCAGTGGTGAAGAGAACAGAAGCAACCAGTTGGCCCCAGGTGGCCCTGGACCGCGAAGACACGCACCAAAATAAAGCCAGTCTACCTTGGCCACCCGCAGCCTCTGCTGCAGTAGTATGGTTTAGGGTTTAGGGTCCTGGGTTTGGTTTGGGATTAAGGGTGAAGTGATTGTCGAGGTGAAAGAGGGGAAGTTGTATCACCTTTTTGCTTTGAACAAGTATCATTGTACGCTTGGGCCGCAAATGTATGTAGTATACAGGACGCTCCTGGAGCTGATGTACAGAAGAGCAAGACAACGGCGCCCATAAGATGCAAATCGTTTTCAGCACCATGTTACAGCGTAAGAATGAGGGCATGGATGAGCTAAACCCAGGAAAACGCAGATTTATATGCGAGGGTGGAGTTCGTGAGTGAAAACACTGTAGGGTTTCCAATTTACCGGAAGAAATGGCCGGCGCAGTCCGAAGGTCTCTAGTGTGTAAGCTTTTCGAATAAGTTTGGGGTGCGAAACATCAGGTGCAGAGCAGCATTTCCGAGAGTCTATGTTTGTAAGGAATCGAAGGTTTCCGGCATGTTTTGCTCCCACGTGCGTCAAGTGTTGCACGAGAAGGTGTGCAAGAAGAGGAAACTATGGCATGGACAGAAATTCCGACAGTTTGGAGCGACTTTGCAAATGCTGTGTAGACTCTGTGTAGACATTGCGGCGAGGCACGTGTTGCTTTGTTTTCCAGGACCCTGGTTGTGAGTTTACAGTGAAGATCTGAAGAACAATGTCTGACTTGGGGGACAGGCCTCCAAAAGCACATTTGCAGTTTTTGCTTCTGCGTTTAAACCTTAAACCTCTAAGCTGTTGCAAATGGGCAAATGGTTTCAGCGTTTGTCAGTATCGGGTAGAACGGGGGCTAGTCGCGCAGTTGGGACGGTTCTGCGCCAAAACTGCAGGAGGCTCTGTTCTGTGTCCTGATGGCGGCATCGCTGAGACTTATGGACCTGAGTACCTGCTGATAAAGGCTTTGTGGTCTTCGATAACCAGAAACCTTATTTGCCCCTGCCCCCCCCCCATCCCTTACACTTTGCGAAATCCTGAAACATGCGTGCACCTCCACGGCGTCCCGAACAAAGCGGACCAACTGTCCTAGTGAGGTGCGTATGGCATAGAGCTTGATGCATAGTTCATGCTCAGCATTCGGGCAAGGCGATCTCGATCGCTCTGGGACCGAGTTCCACTTGAGGATCGAGGTGAGATGTCACACGTCTGCACTCAGTCCAGGCAGTGCCCGAATCGGACCCCGGAGGACAGAGGCTTTCACGAGCACTTCTCTGGTTCCCATGCCAGTGAGAAGAGTCTGCAAAAGCCGCCGCCGAGGTGGGACGAGCAGATGTTTCTGTTCGTGGACGAGCCTATAGCAGCACTATCGCACAACATCTGGGTCAGAACAGTGGTGGGTGCCGGACAAACGTTTTTGGTGTGCTCGTGTCCGCAGCGAAACCAGTTCTGCAAACAGTGCCGAGGAACTTCGATGCATCTCATGCAATCGATGTGTCGAGTGCGCGCCGAGAACGATATGCAGCTAGGCTACATTTGGTGTTGCTGCTTCTTCAGGAAAACAGGACGGTCTGCAACATCTGCAGCAACTGCACGCAACTGCAAAACCAACTGCAAGCAACTGGAAAACCAACTGCAAGCAACTGCAGCAGGAGCAGGATGAGCCGTAGGCTTGGTTTCCTCCGAACATTTAGTACCTTTTGTGCAGCGCCTGCCCACTGCAGGCATGGATGCCGATGATACACGAGCCCGGGTTTTTGCCCAGTGGGGAGACAACGAGGAGGATCTGCATTGGGCAAAAGCCTCCTGCCCAGTGGAATCTAATCAGCAAGTCGTTTCTGCGGTGATCCCGAAGAAATGGCGGATCAAGGCACCGTGTACCTGTAAGTCTTCGTACCAAGGATTGTATTTCCTGGGTCTCCCGCCAAGAACTCCAAGTGTTGGAGCAAGTGACTGCGGAGCACATGTTTGAGACCACTCCTTGCCGATTTGCCAAGAAGAACAAGACTCTCATGCCGCTTCCTGAGAAACCAAAGGCATAGCGAGACGTTCAAGCAACTATGAAGGTGACTGCCTACACTTTTTCTGTAGCTGTTGCTACAAGATAGCATACTGAGCAGTAGTAGCTTGATCATTGTCTTCTTTCCCGGTCGCTAAATAGCAGTTGTCCTAATCACACTCCCTAAACCATGAAGCCCAAACCGACAGCCTGAACTGTAGCCCGCCAATAGACTCATAGAAGCCCCATAGTGGCCATATCAAACCCTCAACCCTCAACGTACATTTCTACAACAAGTACTATAATCTACTGTAACCTACTATAATACACCATAATGTACTGTATTATTAATATGCTTTTATGTATACTATAAAAAAATATATACTATAACTCACCAGCCCTCCCCGTCCCAAAAAAAAAACATAACAAAAGCGTCGTCGATGAGGCCTCATCTCGTCTCCAAGTGGGTGGGAAGGCGGAGGCTCTGGGCTCGGCAGAAACCCTGGGGAGCCCAGACGAAGGAGCCTCAAGATCTGGACAACTAAGGTTTAGGGTTTAAGTTTAGGGGTTTAGGGTTTTAGGGGTTTTAGTTTTTTTTAGGGTACAGGGGGATGTATCTCCAAGCGATGTGCCGTTATTTCAGCAAATTGAACAACTACTGCTGTGTTTGATTTTCATATTTGTTGTTGTTGCGGTTGTTAGTACTGTAGGCCACAACCCAGAAACACAATGTCATTCTGCAGCCTTATCCATCCTAAGAGCAACCGAACGTCCCCAGCAGCAGTGAAAGTCCTGCATGCCGAAGGATCGCAGCTTCCCAAATATGGCAGCCATCAACTCTCAAGGTTATTATCCAGACTAATATCCACACTTTCGAAGAACACCTACACATTTACTGCCTACACCCCAAACTGTGTAGCCTGATCGTACCTTACCTCCACGACGACTTGCTACACGATGTGACCATGCTGATATCTGGCAACAGTCGCCAGTCACCATCACAATCATCATCAGCAGCAGCACCACCACCACCATCATCAACATTGTCGTCGTGGTCATCCTCGTCCTCCTCCATCATCAGCGTCATCTTCATCATCATCGTCGTCATCATCACCGTCATCATTATAAACAGCACGATGCAAAATAGAAGTTGTGGCACGCATGGCAACGACAACAGCCATGGACTAATTCTGCGAATGCAGACAAGACTTTACAGTGACAGGCACAATAAGTATGCTTAGCATCGTGAAGATCAGATCCGGAGAGAAAGAAGAAAGTCAAAAGACGAGTCATACGTACTAGTGGCCATAGCCGCTCTCGATACTCATGATGCTGATAGTCATAAGAGCCACAGCAATTGCAATAGTAGTGATAGCAAGAACGAGATCAACAGTTCTAGCTATGATTGTCTTTATGATAATAATGGCAGTCATAGGAGTAACAAGTCCAACTTTAGCCCGGGCCCTGGCTGAGGCGCGAGGCGGAACTGGCCCAGATCCGCAGACAGGCCAGGCCGCTAGGGCACCCGAAGCCAAGAACTCGACTCAATTCTTGGGGTGGTCCAGTAATAGTACGGTCCAGAGTCCATACTCATCTGCAAGAACATTGAGAGGCGCAGCATAATTACTTCTTCTGTTTGCAGAGGTCGGCCAGACAATCCGACATACTGCACCAAGCGAAGCTAACAGGGCAAATATGCTCTAAGAGCAGGGAGCTTCAAAACCAAGCATGAGCCGATAGAAAGGCGCCTTTCGCCGCACAGGAGGCCATGGAATGCTTGGGAGCCTCCACAACGGAGTTGCTCGGCTTCTTCCAGGAGCCCCAGATTATCTCTCCGTGTCCCTAGTCTCTGCTACTGCTTCTCTCTCGAAGCTGTCGCACCAAGGTTTCATGCGCAGCTTGCTGCAGTCATTGGACGGCTGCATTTCGGCGGATCAGATATCACAACTATTCGGGTCGGCTTGTTGTTACACTTTGTTGAAACATTCGGCCCTGAACTCTAAGCCCTAAAAAACCCTCAACCCCAATTCAAGGGGTGTCTCATCTGAGCCATTGAGTTTACTACGTTATCCTTTATTGTATCAGTGCAAGCAGCCCTTCTTCGAGAGCTGCCAACGAGCTTCCAACGTATCGTCAAGGTCGCCAGAACTGCGTCGAGCAGGGGCGTGGTGAAGAAGGCGGAATACAACATGCTTCGCACATTTCTGCTTGAATATCGTCCCTATTTTCAGTGCAACCTGTGAAGCTTTTCCCGTTTTCATCTCGGCGCTGCACGAGGCCGCTGAATGTGACTGCCAGTAGAGACATCAGATTGGTTTAGCTACAGTAGAGCAGATCGAGATTTGACAAAGCCATGGGGTGACGCTACTTCGCCCTGTCGCGCGTTTCATTCAGTTTGAATCGTTTCAGATGAGGCCCACCGGGGCCATGCATGCCACAGGCCATACCACGGTTGCAACAGCATTGTACTACCGATAAATATGGAGCATGACACGGTATCTTGTAGAAGAGAACATGGGTTGCAACAGGGTTCAGAGCCTTAGAATGTGCGGGCTGCGAGACATCAAATTGCATGTCTCGGGCTGCCCGATATAGCGACTACAGTCGCTATAGAGCACTAATCCTTTGCTCGTGGCTCGAGCAAGATGATAATAGTTGTGATACAGATAAAGGGTCAGTGTGATTATCTGTTAACGGTGCTTCAGGATTGTCCTGAAAACGACGACGAAGCTATCTTCCCGCAATCATTTGAAGTCGCAGTCGTCTTCGCAGTTTCTGCATTTTCGGCAGGCTGTAGGTCAGTTGGCCCACTGCATGGCAGCCTGCTTGGTGCAGAACCGCCAAATTCAATGTCTCTGAACTTGTAGGGTGGGTGGTTGTGAGACACGACCTGATCCAGAAATAAATCTGTCTGCTCTGAACACCGGCTTTGGGCATCAGGTTCTGTCAGCACAACCGCTTTGCGCAAGCAATTCGCGGATTTTGTAGACTACCTCCACGCAGCAATCAATCGATTTCTTTACAGACTTGTAGAGGTGCGAAGGTGCAGCTATGCTGTGAGTGTGATTTGCAACCACATTGACGCGCACAAGACCCAAGACCGCCAACGCTCATCGACAGCGGCTGCGTTGTCTACCCGCAGTTACACGGCAAAAGTTGTCCGCAGTTATCATCATGCAAGCGCTCGTTTCAGGTAATTACGTTCTGTCATTTTCTGCATTTGTAGGCATAGCTACGTAGCGGGACAATGCACAGGTGTACTTCGTGAAATAGACTAGACTTGGGACTCTTCGTGCGGTGTTGCTTCCAGCTGCGCTGATGTGATGCTGGTTCTTGCTTTCAGATGAGCACGACGATGATGATGCCGATGATTCAATGATGATGGTGGTGATGATGATCATGACGATGCTGACGGCCGTGCTGGCAGTGCTTGGGGGCCGGTCGCGGTGGCGCTGGCCATGGCGGTGTCGTTGCTACGATGTCAACCCATATCTAACAGAAGCTGCGCAATTTCTAAAGGTTTGGTTTCAAGCGACTCTTTACGTCAGTGAGTAGTGCATGTTGCCTCGTTTTTAGCTTGAAGGCTGTGGTCGTTGCTTTTCTCCTTGAAGCCTTGAGAGCTGGGTGAGGAGGGACTGGCCCTTTTCGCATCCTTCGTGCTCTGCGGCTCATTTGGCTCTGTATGCAGATTTCTGCGTTGTAGACAAAGTCCATCAGTCAGGTAAATCTTAGAAAGTCTTTCCAGGGTCGACGTCGAAGGGGTGTCAAGAAGGTACACAAGAGGATCCTGGCAACCTTCAGCCGTTCCATGGTCGGTTCGAGCGGCAGCAAGCTCCAGCCTCTTCAGCTCAGCACATGGTGCATGTAGGCGCCGCCCGGTGTGCAAAACGAGCCCCGCTCTCAGTGAACAACTGCAGCATTCCCGTTGTTGAGACGGGTAGGTCTTGAGCTTGAGCTTCGACAAGCCATCAGCAACAGTTAAGTGTTTTCGGGCGAGCATAAACGTAGCTACAAGCCTGCGAGCATACACACATCAAAACATGCATACATAGTGCATGCCGACATACGCACTCCGAGATTTGCGTATCCGCGAAACTCTGCCGTCCGGATTCTACACATGTACCTACTACCAGCTGGAATCGCAGGTCGTGTCGCCAAAACCATTGCTGCTAACAGAGAACCGAAACACGTAGAATACAGCTTCAAGCTGATTCAGGCCGGTAGATCGGGGGTTCTGTGGCCTTCTTCCTCGTGTAACCTTTTACCATGTCCTCGGCCACCGAGACGAGCCGCTTGTGGAGTTCGCTACTCGTCCTTGCCTCGGAGCTGGTCCGGGTCGTATCTTTGATTTGGTTCCTAGCGTGCGGCATTCCATAAGACGTGACTATGCCATAGTAATACTATAATAACAGTCATATACTCTCATATCATATACCATAACATACTACAAGAAAAGCCTAGAAAGACAACAGAACACAAAGGTTGCTGCCACTGTCGTTGCGTTGCCATTGTTCACTGCAGTCCGTTCATCAACCCGGTTACTCTTTAGATCCTTCCACCCGATGTGGGCAACTTGTTCTGGATGGAGAATATAGCGGTGGCCTTTTGCAGGAACCTTCGATAAAGATATGCTTGGCCTCCTCCTCGTCAGTAGGTACATTTGTTCTGTGCCTTCGACCTCTTACGTACCCTTTGTACTCCCGTTCTGCCCCTCCTCCTCCTCGCCTGATCCCGCCTACTGCCTCTCCGCCACCTCGACCGAGTGAATATACCTCTTCTAGACTCGAAACTTTAGCATGTTTTAATATTATGTAATATTCTATAACATACTACAATATAAGACAATGTAGTATAATACCCCACCCTGAAGCTTGCTGTCTTGTGCGAGCAGGTGGCCAGTGTTCTGGCCGTGGCCCCAGCTCTCCACACCTTAGACCTGGAGTTTTGACTGGGTTCTTGTTAAGGGATTTACTTTAAGTTGCCATAAGAGGGATCTTTGAGGGTTCCTTTAAGGGTTTAGCGTTTCAGGGATTTACTTTAAGTTACCATAATAGGGATCTACAGTAAATAATATGGGCTCTTTATTATATGAACTTAAATCAATTTCCTTAACAAGAACCCAGTCGAAGGTTCTCAGGACTGCAGCGTTGAACGGGGGTCTGGTTCAGGCTGAGTCGCGGTGTGCGCTGCGTCTGACATTACCCTTGCAAGTGAACCGTAAGTTCAACAGAAATAGCAATGTTTTGCAGCTAGCACCCGCATCTGCCAGGGGTGCAGGACTTTAAATGAGCTGCACCTAGCCGAGGCCATTTACGCTGGATCTGGAAGACTTCGCGCCTTCGTTGGAGGGTGGGCCATGAGTCTGTTGTAGACATTCGGATAAGCAGTGAGAGAGTGTCAGCGAGAGTGGCTCAGCGATTCATTCACATCTGAGCCCGAGTTGGTTTTTCCATCGAGGGTCCGGCCCTAAACCCTAACCCCCAAACCCTAAACCCTAAAAACCCCCTGGTCAGGCCCAAGCTTGGTCGTCTTCAACGGCACGCTCGCGCCAGGGCCCCGGGGTGTCGAGCCGTCGCAACTTAAAGTACTATAGGGGCCTTAAGAATCAGAATAGGGTTCCTTTAAAGCTTCCTTTTAAAGGGGTCTAGAAGGTGAGGGTTTAGTACTATAGGGGCCTAAATAATTACCTAGACTATCTTGGGGGGTTCCTTGTTATAAGTCCTTGAATGCTCAGGCAGTGCCAGGTGTCCGAACTGTTCTTGGTTGGTTTTCGGCTCGCTCGTTGCTGCCTCGGTCAGGTTTCTATGCCCGCGCTAGCATCACCTGAAGCGTCAGCGGCCTGTGGCCCAGTGGCTGCTGGGTCCTGGGTCCACAGTTTCGTCTCAAACCTCTGCAGGAGATGTTAAATCAAGAAGATGGTACCTTGAGGGCGGAAACGTGCAGAAACGATTGCGTGTAAAGTGATCATCTTGGCCGACAGTAAGCTTGTGCCAAGAGCATAGGAATCTGCAGCACACTCAAATCTTGCGCTTCTGCTATCCAGGCACCAGCCCCTAGGTTCGAAGTTCGCAATCTCGAAGTCCACAGCCCAAAACTCTAGCCCGAAATTGGAAAGGAATGTACAGAGCCAAAGGACCCTCAGAAGAACCATTCTTGGAGCACGACATCGAAATGCTGTGCTATGCTGGTTTATTACCATTCGCACCAGACTCACTAGCCTTAGACCCTAGACCCCAAACCCTATCGTCCTACATAGTTTTCTCTCTTCTACTACATGACAAGATATTTCTTATAATATGCTATATTATATTACTGTAAATTTCAGTATATTACCTCATCCCAGGAGGCTTCCGAGTTCGATCGGGCCCTGCTCTTGGAGCTGAGAGCTTTGAAGGCCGCTGGACCGGGGTGCCGTCAGGGCTTAGCTGCCTAGATCTGCAGATTCAGGGCTCACGTCTGAGTGTGGGTGGTTGTCAGAATTATGGTCCCCTTTTTGGGTACCCTAAGTAATAGGTGCCGTACTATATCAAGGACCCAAAAAGGGACCCTAATTTTGAGAACCCCCCGTGTGTTGTCCAGTTGGGCGGGTGTGTTCAGGCGGGGGCATTCGGTGTGTCGCGGGTCCTCTGCAGGGCTTCACGGTTTGTGAAGTTGCCAGGGTCCGCTTGACGCCCTTGTCTCCTCAATTTTCATTAATTTCAGGATCGAGGTGAGCAACTGGCAGCCGAAATAGCGCCGAGCCGCTGGGTGGTGCGTAATTACCACAACTTGAGTTTTGTGTTGTCGACGGCCTCAGCCAAGCTTATGCGTAAACCCGAGAACTAAACTACAGGGATGTCCACAGCCACGCAATTCGAGAAGCGTTTTCAAACAAAGAGGGAGGTGTCAAAGCCTTCAAACCCAAAGCCCTGAAAACCTGAAGTTTCTAAAGCCCTGAGGCCCAAAGCTCTACAGCAACCCTAAACACTAAACCCTCGAGAAGTGTTCCAAGCAAATAAACCCTAAGCCCAAACCAAACTCGAAATCCGCAAATCTTTCTTAGGGACCCAAAAAGGACATAAGCATAAGCATCTTATAGGGATATCTCTACCTTATGGCTTCATTATATAGTAGAAGCCGGAAAGTTGGAACATCATTATCCTCATGCCTTTAATGTGAAGTCTAGGGAATCCCAGCATGGATCATCCTAAACCCATGTTCCAACTTTCTGGGGTTCGCTGTAAGGGGGTTTAGATGGGATATCCCTATCCTAATTTTTGCTTATGCAATTTTTTGGGTCCGTACTTTCTGCAGGAGCTTGACCCTGATGCCATGTCCTTGCGGCAGCGCATCATGGAGCTCCGGAACGAGGAGCGCCAGAGTGCGGGCCCCATATCTGTGGCCTCATGCTTCTTTAGCCTTTTTGATGTCTGATTGCTGTTTTTTTTTGCTGTTTTTTGGGACTTGCGGGTCCATGATCTCGGACTTTCGACGTTGGGGAGATGTTGAGGGCTTGAGGCTTTGGGGCCCTCAGGATTTCAAGAGCTTTGGGGTTTTACGGTGCGGTCTGTCAAAATGTTGGGTCTGTCGCACCTCCTGAGTCTCTGCCCGAGGTAAGCTAGCCGAAGACCTTCTGAAGAAGGCTCGGAGCGAGATAGAAGAGATGGAGGCCGGCCCTCTCCATCCGCTTGACCAGCCTTGCCTTGGGACTTGGCGCGAGGTGCCAATGCTTAGCCCACTGCGACGGGAGAGTCCGGCGCATGGAGGCCAGGGTGCGGTTGAAACTCTCCCATGGGTCTCCAACAGAAAGTTCGGGGTAGAAGATTGAGCGGGTGTATAGCCTCCGCTGGCCAGCAGCGGCCAGCACACAGTCTTGGCTCAAGGTGATCAGGATCTCACTGGGGCACAGCTCAAGCGGCTTGCCATGCAGCTCTACACCAAGGCGCGGCAGAGACGAAGCAAAGCGGAGCTCGTAGAAGTGCGGGGTGAGGGCTTCTGCTTTCGATTCCCTACTACAACACTCTTTTGCAGCATTGCCCTCAGTTCCGCACTTGTTTAGCATGAAGATCTGTGATACGTGTGGAGAACAGCACTGCAATGACACGTAGGTTGTCTAAAGTGGAATGTCGAACGAGCAAGAAGCAGTGGCATCGGCACTAATCGCACTAACCCACAATCAACTGTGCCGCACGCCGTGCTTATCATGCCGAATCTCGGCAAAAGCCAGAATGGTGCCAGAGACAGCCAGGATGCACGAAGTTGAACAATGCTGACCCTGCCCTGTGGAAAGCAATGTGTCCTCACATCGCCTTACCGACACTAGCACCTTGATGCAGCATCATCATCATATTGTTTTTACAGCTCCGATGCATGCGCAGTTGCAGTGGTGTCGGCAGCTGTCGTCCGCAAGACCTCCGCATGTCGTCAAGTGCCCAGGATGCAATGCCTCTGGTTCAAGAGCACGTGCTTGGCATCATTGGGCCGCTCGTGCCCAAGCTTGCCAAGGTCGTGTTGATGAGGAGGAGGTGGAGGAGGAGGAAGCGGAGGAGGAGGAGGACGATGAGGAAGAGGAGGAGGACGAGGAGGAGGAGGAAGTGGAGGAGGACTTGTTGTTGTGACAGTAAAAGAAGAAGGCATTGGTAGTGGCAGTGGTAGTCGTAGCAGTAGCAGTAGCAGTAGCAGAGGCAGTTGCAGTAGCGTTGTTGCAGTGGGAGTAGGATGAGGTGATGGAACAACAGCAGCAGCAGCTGCAATACTGTAGCGATCATCCGAATCATGATAAACACTTGTAGTAGTGATTCACTGCCAGCAACAGCAGGAGTAGCAAGCGCAACACGCATTGTAGCAGCTTCTACTGGTAGCAACTAGGCTGGCCATCGCAAGAGTTGAGCCTTGTCACGCCGAAGGCAGAACTCAAGCAGATCTTGCATCGTTCCAGCGGTTCTAAGCTAGAGAGACGGTTGGGGTCCTCTTAAAAGCGCTGGCATCCAAAACGTCTTTAACCGTATAAAGCCGACTGTCGACCCCTACACTAGGCCCAAATTCAGAGCTCGGCATTCTTGTGCAAGGTGGGACCATCTTGTTCGGGACCGCAGGGCTGTTCACAGGGCTACAGCTTCAAGTGGTACTTCTCCCTGTCCAGATTATGATCTTGTCATTGTGATTTCGAAGTTTGAGGCACGAGATTGCATCCCAGAGGAAGATTCTGGGCTTCAAGGGGTGTGCTCTTTGGCAGGACTACGCCCTTCAGCTCTCAGTCTTCCAGGTCAGCCAGGCTGGCGTATGCCGGTGTGAGAGACAACATCTTCAAAGTTGTGGTGGGTTGCCTTAAAGTGACAGTGTTTCCCCGAATTCCTGTCGTGATTGCTGTATCATACCCTGCCCTGCCTCCCTCAAAGCACTGATTCAAAAGCACCTATTGTGCTTAGCCTGCCTAAGTCCGTCGCAGGTAGTCACGGCAGCATTCATGTGTCTGGATTAAATGAACTCTACGTGTACATCGCCCGCACTGTGCTTAAAAGACAAGCATTTCAGTGATGCTGCTGCTCTTCGCTGCTCGAAGCTGCTCTCACTGTCCGTCGAGCGATGCACAACATCAAAGAGCCGTCGTCAGGTCTACTCCATGTCAACGATTTTCGGCTATGCCTTGCGACAAGCTGAGCTGCACGGGCCACAGTTGCAGTTCCTGATACCGCGTTATCAAAGAAGGCGAGGGACGGGCCTGCTCGATTCCTGGGTGTGTACAAAGGATGTCTGAGGATATTCTCGGGGCTTCTAGTTTCAAGGCTGGTTTCAATCACAGGGCATCTCTGTCCGGGCAGGTTTTCTTGTCAAAGGCTTGTGCTTTCTTGTGTTCTGCCTGTCGCCACCGAGCCACGATCGAGGCGCTATGGCTTGGAGAAAGCCACCGGAGATGCGAAGGCTCTGAATGTGCACGATCTTGGCGCATTCGTGACTTTGTCTTGGGACATGAGAGACGGACAGACCTACGTCTAGGCTCATATCACCCGCATCAAGCTTATTTGATTGCACATCGCAGTCGATCATAGTTTATCGCAGTCTAGCTGTATGTTGGCTCAGGTGTGGAGGGCCGGCTGCGCAAGACCTGAGGAACTTCAGAAATCAACCTCCACTGGAGCAGCGTACCGAGGGCTCTCTTCGCATGTAAAGTAAAGCTACGGACCAGAGCTCCAGTCCACGGTCTCGGTTTGATACCCTCTAGAGAGCTTGAAGCAGTTCGCGTTGCATTCATGGCTATCCGAGTGGATGTCGTCCTGCTCAGTGGGCAGACAGCCTCCGTCACCATGATGCCCGATGATATCGTGTACGATGTGAAGTTGGCAGCTCAGACGAAGATGCAGATTGGTTTGCACGCCTTGTTTGGCCAGAATGGTCAGCTGCTGGAGGACTGGTGGTGTGTGAAGCGTTCCTGCTTGAAAGACGGCGACGTGGTCAATGCCAGTGTGAGGTGCTCCACGTTGGCTTCGAGCAGCAAAAACCGGGCCTTTGCCCTTATCCGCTCCGATGGCTCCGTTGAGACATGGGGTGACGCAGAATCCGGGGGTAACAGCGACAGTGCTGCAGAGAAATTGCGAAATGTGGGCAGAATCTGTGCATCGTCTGGTGCTTTTGCTGCCATTGTCTCCGATGGAAGCGTTGTGATGTGGGGGGCCTTCTTCTGCGGTGGGCACTGCGGGTCAGCGGTGCAGCGGCAGCTTTTCCAAGTGCGTGACCTGCAAGCTTCCTATCGGGCTTTCGCAGCCTTGAGAGAAGATGGAAGGGTGGTAACTTGGGGTGACGTGGGCTTTGGGGGAGACAGCAGCTCCGTGCAAGAGGAGCTTTACGATGTGCGCCAAATCTCATCGGCGCGACGCGCCTTCGCAGCGATTCGGGCGGATGGGAGCGTCGTAACCTGGGGGGATTCGGACACCGACTCGAGCGAAGTGGAAAGCCAACTCAGAGAGGTCCGGCTGCTGTGCGCTACAGAGCACGCCTTCGCTGCACTGAGGGCAGATGGGACGGTTGTCTCTTGGGGAAGGGCGAGCCACGGCGGTGACAGCAGTGAGGTCCAGGACAAGAGCCGCACCGAGTGTAAGTCAGTGTAAGGGTGACAGATTTTCCGAAGAGTTTTTTTCCTACTCATTGATTTGCCAGAGAACTGACCAACGACGTTGAGATTCCCTGACATTAGTGATAGCAGTCATTAGGTAGCCAGTGCGGCACCAGCAGGAGCAGCTGAAAGAGGTGCGGCACCTGACGGCTTCGCACCGAGCCTTTGCGGCTCTTTTGGCCAATGGCAGGGTGGTGACCTGGGGAGATGCTGATTCTGGGTTGCTGTTAAAGAATTTGCGTTGCTATAATAAGGAAACCCTAGTATTTACGATATATCCCCATTACGGTATCTTAATTGAAGTTCCTTAGCAGCAACCCAGGACTGGGGAGGCGATAGTTCACGGGTCGCCGAGAAGCTTCAGGAGGTTCACCAGATCTCCGCCTCAGCTGCAGCCTTCGCAGCGGTTCTGGCAGATGGTCGCGTAGTCACTTGGGGACACCAGGAGTTGGGTGGCAACAGCAATGCAGTTCAAGAGGATCTCGAGGGAATCTGCCAGATCGATGCCACTGACTCAGCTTTTGCTGCCATCCGCCTGGACGGAGAGGTGGTGACCTGGGGCCACCCAGAGAGCCTTTGCCATCACACACAGTTGTGTACCAGTAGCATCCGGTACTCGTAGCATGTCAAACCCTAAGCCCATCCTAAGCCCCAAGCCTTCAAAGGGCGTTTGAGGTACGGCGGAGACAGCCGCAGCGTGCAGAATCAGCTCCGAGATGTTCGCCAAGTCCGGGGCTCTCGCTGTGGATTCGCCGCCCTCTTGGCCGATGACACCCTGGTGACCTGGGGAGCTGGCCACGACTCCACGGCTGAAGGCCGCTGACCAGGCCTAGCGCATCCAGCGCTGTTTGCGTCGTTTTTTTCCAGGTTTTCCATGGGTCACAAGGTTGAGCCTGCTTCTTCGGGCAACTGCCGATGAAAGAGGGCGAGGCCAGTGCGCAGAATTCTTTTAATTTTAAACTGATGCTTCAATGTAACAAAAAAATTTTTGTAGTCACCATCCACGGTGCCATCGACTGCTGTGCACCATACTGTAGCCAAGCTTTCCCTGTCGCTCCGTTGTCTTGGTGATGTTCGCATGTGCGGAGATAATTTGCTTAGGATTGCCTCCCATCTCGAACCTCGGACTGTAAGTTCAACTGCATTGCCAGAGCAGACTGAACGGCCTGCTGCTGCGCAGTCTCATCGCGCTCCAACCAGCGCCAATGGCCTCTCACGAGAGTTCAAGCGCTCATGATGGCACTGGCAGTAGTCATGGAGCTAATGGTGCGAACAATGGTAGGCATCGCAGCAGTCATATTGCAGTCATAGAAAAAGTAACACCAGCAACGAAGAATGCAATAATAAGTAGAACATGGAAGCGGGAAACATGAAACACGCAAGAGTAGGCAGCGGGAAGAAGCTCCAATCGTGAGGCAAAACCCAGGCCGCTCCACTACAGACACTGGAAGGTCTTTCCGCTGAAATGGTGGGAATGGACATCTGGATTCTGAAAAGACGGCATAAAAAGGGAAAAAGGGAATGCAGCTGAACTCAGGCTCAGCCGTATCCTTTGCACCAGATGTCTCGAAGCTACCCGTGTTCCAACCTCTGCTGCTAGGCGGCAACCTTGAGCGACTATGTGTCCAGCCTGGATTCGCAGGAGGCGATTGAAACCGCTGCATCAGCGTCTCTTCAAGCGATGTGACGCACGTGCGGATAGTTGATATACACATATGCCATCATATGCCACATGGCACTGTGCGATGTCCGTCTGTTCGAAGCCCCACCACCAGCGTACTTATTGCGGCTAAGGCTTAAAGGGTTTCAAAGCTCCAGGCGCTTCTACTGTCTGCCGGCATGTCGCTGGAAGCCCAGCAGGCCGTCAAGCAGCAGGCCATCTAGTGTTTTTGCGAAGCAGTGTTTAGGGTTCGAGTTGCAGGTGCACTCAGATCCTATCATCTTCTGTGTTGTTACATAATGTTTTTTTCGTACTGTCATCCAGCATGTGATAGTACGATGGGGGACTTGTAGCCTCAGCCTTTGGCTGGTGCGCGGGGCTCACAAGCTCGGCAGGTGACCGGACTCTGCGGTGACTCACAGGAGGAGCTCTGGCGAGGGTGCGAACCTCGAAGGTTTCCAGGAGGAAGGGAGGCCTTCTCTTGTTGAGAGATATGCCTCGACGACCGTGGGCGACTTTTTTTGTCAATGACTCTAGGGGCAATAGGGTTTTGGGGCCCATTATGCCATAATTGTAGTAAGGAACCCCGAAAATAATATAGGTACATATTATTATAACTTATTATAGGGTTTTGGGGGTTCCTTATTATAATCATAGTATAATATACACCCAAACTCAAACCCTATTCAAATTATTAGGGCCCCTATATTACTCCTGGCAGTTCGAGACACCGAGGCTTATTGATGCAGTGGGCCCTGCACTCGATTCAGACGAGGAGCTCACGAGACTGAGGCTCGGGCTCCTTGGGCCTTGCGATGAGACTCAAAGGTGGGAGGGCTACAAGTGTTAGTCTTAGTAATCAACATCACAGTATTAGTATTAGTATTAGTATTAGTAGTAGTATTAGTAGCAACGGCTTTCAGCTCTAGGAGTTCCTTGTAACTGTAGTTGGAGCATGACCCATACACGCCCATGTGCTTTTCTTCTTTTTTTCAGCTTTTCGACTCGGTTTTTTTCGAGGGTTTCGGTTTTTGCGAGAATTGGTTGCTTCGGGCTCTCCATAGTTTTAGCGGCGTTTTCTCGGAGTTTGAGAATCTTCTTGATCGGTGTCTGAGGCCAACCGTACCAACGTATACTTCGACCTCATCTGTTCTCGCACAGCATCCATCTGTTCTTGCGGAGCATCCATGCTCCGTTCCCGCAGAGCATCCATGCCCGCAAACCCGTAATAAAGTCCCCTCCGACCCCATCCGATTACCCGAGGATCCACGCCTGAACCGTAGTAACGTCCACTCCGACCCCATCCGATTACGAGTCCGCAGTTAAGGATCTTCGTGCCAAACTACTTGCGAGTTGCCAGATGCCCTTTTCTAGGCTCAAAAATCCCTGAGCTGCGAATGTATCGCCCCTGCCAAGGCTTTTAGCGTGTGAACCTTACCGGAAGTGCCTCCCGCGCCACGGGCGCGTATGGGGCGTGCAGCTTGTAGTTTCCGACGCGCTGTTGAGAGAAGTGCTCAGGCAGGCCATTGCCAACGGCGAGGTGCGCGAAGTTTGTTTCCATGTGCTGCAGCCTTCCCATGAAGATTCAGTCTCGGGTTGATGGGTCCAGGCGGCTCAGGTTTGAAGAAGGCATGATGCTGATTCCGCCACATTCTACCGCCACTACCTTGAGTCGAGTCCCGTCAGGAAGTTAAGATTGCCAAGGACGGCTTAAGCCAAGCCAATTTTATGCAGTTCCGAGCCTGCGCTCGTCCGATTCTCACGCATAAGTAGCAGATCATAGATCTTGCAGCCTGGCGACGTTGTGTATCAGTGAAGCTGGACACTCCTGACAGGTCGAGTCTGTGCCAATCAGCATTGCGTTGCTGCGTCGCATAGCCCTTGAGGGTGTGGCCAGTCTGACATGTTGAGACCTTATAGCGAGCCATTTTCGGTCTTGCCTGTTTTTCTTTCCTATGCTAGGAAGGAAGAAAGGAAGTAAAGGCCAGGCCGGAAGCAACGACAAATGTTATGGCATTTTCGTGTGACTTTTGAAAGACTTTCGAACGTCAGGTGTGCGTCTCAACTGACACACTTCACACGGGTAAAGTGGGTCGTGGAAGCGATTCCGTCAGCAGTAAAAACTTGTCTGAAGCAGCATTAGCATCGAGGACGCGAATGATCCTCTAGGGAAAATGCCATCATGAAGCATGCAACTAAGGAGCGATCAATGATGAATTGTCGGAACGCTGTACATGCCACACTGCTACGGAAATCCCGCTAGAATCCTGAGTCCTGTACATCTTCTACATGCCCGCCCCCGCTCCCCTCCCCGAGTCCCCACACCACACAGCAGAATTCTAGGAACTGCAGCTGTTGCTGCTGCTGCTGCTGTCGTGGTTGTGATTGCGGCTGCTTCTGCCGTTGCGGTTGCGTTGGCGGTGGTGGTAGTCAGGTCGTGGTGGTCGTTGTTTTGCTTGTCACGTCGCTGTTTAGTTCTGCGGATCGTGGTGGCAGGCCTTTGGCTTCCTGCTGTCGAGGGCAGAGGCGCTCCACGGGATTCCAGGGTAGGTTCCAATACTTGGGACAGGAGACTCGGGGCAGGGCCTTGGGGTCCATGGAGCAATGGGGCTGTTCAGGCTGCATGGCTGTTCTCACTAAATGCAACAGCCGTGATTAAGGCAGTATGACTTGGAGAGGCTTTCTGTCCTGCCGCACTGTAGAGATGACACCTCGACGAAGCTCAAAAGCTGCAGGCCAATTCTTCACAGGATTTGACGTTCACGAAGAGCTCCGGGCTGAGGAAACTTGTAGAGAAGTGAGGGGTTTTGTGCCCGAAACCCCGAAGCTTGCGTCCCCAGAGCCGGAGATGCGGCCGAGGCGAGACCCCACGACTGCTGGGAGCTTTCAAAAGCACATGGGGATTTTTAGGACTGACAGTCTGCCTGTGTAGGCAGTGTGAGCCGTCTGCACTGTAGTAGTTTCAGCGATTGCCAGCCTGAATTGCAAATGAACCGCGTGAGAGATCGCGAGAGGACGAGCGGGTGGCAAGCGCTTCTCGGACCTCTGAGAGCAGTGAAACCCTGGCGTGGGCCGGGTGTCCACTGCGTGTGAAGGAGGATGAAGACAGGGTTGCTGGCTGAGCATGTTTTTCAGACAGAGCCTAACATGCAACGTGGGGTCCTTGGGGCATGTCATGTACGGAGCACTTCATCCCTCCATTCCGCTGCGCGCCAGCCACGCCATTGGAATTGCTTTCCTTTGGAGGCTTTATCCATGACGCCCGAGATGGCGCGTTGTGTTTTCCTTTGCATGCCTGTTTCCTACGCAATGGTCTTTGCGTCATTTGAAAGAAGGCAGCCTTGGCAGGCCCAGGAAGCGAGGCACCCATGACGCAGATGCCTCGAGGCGTAGCGTTCATGGAGTCAACCTCGCTTGATCAAGGTACAGGTATAATTACAGAATTACAGGTACAGGCCGCCGATCCACGGTATTGCTGCACTCTGAAAGTTGGTTAGGCTGGTCGTTGGTTCATTCAATCCTGTGTTAGACCTGCCAAGTTTGCCAAACGTTCAGCAGAACGGGGCTGATCACTGTCACCAGGCAATCTCTAGTATGTTATTGCTTGACCTGGGCAGGCACGAAACATCATCCAGCCTCAGCAGCGACTCCAAAAAATGTGAAGATGAGTGGGCATGGCAGCACCAGAGGCACATCTCACATGAATGAGTTACGCTTGATCCAGGACAGTCGCAATTAATCAGTAGGGTTTGAGCAGGCGTCACCCTGCCCATTCACACAATGGGGCCATCAACCGAGGCAGTCTAGACCGCTGACTTACGGAACAGTCGTGAAACCATCATAGGAAACCCTTCACGTTCAGGCATATTCGATAGATGCTTCGGTTGCAGCCAGACTGATCGGGAAGCTTCAGCACCAGTCGCGAACGTGCCGGTCCATCATACTGACATGGCAGACTTATTGCTCATTTGGAGCCAACTTGGCGATCAACCCCCAATGTCTTGAGAAAGTAGGATGTGATTATGTTCCATGGTGGTAGTTGGCTGAAGGATGCTTATCCAACTATGCAGTGCTCTTAATCGTTCTTGCTACTGCATGTCTGTGAGATTAACGGATTTTCCCACCAGTGTCTCACTACTCCGAGTATGAATACCGGGTGGGATAGACTCAATGGACTAGTACGCTTTAGGGTATTTCCGCCTTGCTGTCCATACTTGCAGTTTCTTACACGCTTCCTTAAATTGCCGATAGTTAGTCTCTAGCATGATGCACGCCTGCGCGTCCTGCTTGATTCGCTAAACTAATGTATGGAGGGATTTCATACATGTGCCTGAGACTGTGCAATGCAAACGTACCATGGCATACGCATACGTATTCACGTGCATCCATAAATCCATCAATCCATCCATCCATCCATCCATCCATGCATGCATGCATGCATGCATGAATGCATGCATGCGTACATCCGTACCTCCATACATGCATACATGCAGCCGTGCATACATGCATGTTGGCATACGTTTATGCATCCCTCCATCCCTCCATCCCTCCCTCCCGCCCATCCATCCATCCATCCATCCATCCATCCATCAGTTTATGCACATTGCTGTTGACTGCACTGCCGCCGTCAGTTGCCATTCTGTCTTATGGTGGTTGTCATGCAGACGATAATGGTGATTCGTGATCCTGGCACAGATGCTGATGAGATCATGCCAATGATGTCGACGGCGATGATGATCATTCCTCCTCGTCCTCCTTCTCTTACTGCTGCTAGTAATAGTACTTCTTCTTGTTGGTTTTAATTGTCTGTGCCTTCGCGAAACCGAATCAGCCAACTGCCTGTGTTTCTTGATGCGAAGACGGCGGCCGCATCTCCCGTGACGTTGCTTATCGTCATAGTAGCAGTTTGATCAATGTGGGGGTGTGGTGTGCACCTCATGGTCGCTTCCAGTGTTCCGGTGATGCGGCTGCTTGGTGTTATTGTGATTGTCATGGTCTCTTCGCTGATCCCAGAGATGCCATGTCACGCTGACTTGGTGTGCTTTTCAAGTTGTACAGACTACGCCAGAATAGTGCCTGACAACTAAGAGCCTGTGGCAGAAGAGATGCCGCAGGGCGGGCTGACATGGATAAGAAAGGGCTTGTGAAGCCCATCTCTTCCTTCTTGGCGGTCCCCTTTGCGGCATCCTCCCCGCAGGCCTTTCGGGCAAACAGTCACCCAGTCGCGAAGCTCTGCAGAAACGTCGCAGATGCACTGCATTGCTCATTTTTTAAGGGCGCTGTGCAGACATGGCGACGAGACTTAAGGTTCGTTAAGTTGCGAATGTAGCGGTATGTGAAACGTGATAAGAGCTCTTGTCAAATCGGCACGAGGATGCTGTAAAGATGGCGTTTGAGCAGCATGAGGACCCTAGCCTGACATTATCTCGCCTTGGCTGTGGATAGCATACTTTGCCAGTGTACCACTTGTGCTGTTTACATCGCAATATTGAAGACGCTGTACTATGCCCACTCCAATGCCGTAACAACATCAGCACAACTTACAGCAGCTGTGCATGGAATTTTTTTGCACCAACTCCAAGTGCCAAACGAGAACTGATGGAGCAATGAAGCAGCATGGAAGACAAAGCGTGTACCGGCATTTTACCTGCGGATGGTGCGTGTGCGCTAACGTAGTGATAGCAGTTTCGAGCTTGACCGTGAAGTAACCAGATGCCTAGGTACCAAGCTTGACACTGTTTCATACGGTTGATGATATAGATCATGCATTGCCTTAAGGACCCGAAACTATGGGAATTATGGTATATTCCTTATTATGGGTTATGCAGGATTTATATCATCAACCGTAAGAGTCTGCACTACCGATGAATAGAGCTCCTCGCCAGCTGCCCAAAGCTGTTCGGCACCGGGTTCTGTTGCTTCTGCTTTAAAAAGTTCGCCAGCCCGCATGAGTTGCTGCTGCAGTGGTTGCAGGATGTACGAAGATTAATGCGCCGACAAACAATACAATGGTAGGACGGTGCCGAAGCCACTACGGTGACATCATGACCACCATGAAACGAAGGTTAGAGGTTTTACTTGGCATTGTTGCCAATGCAAGTACCCGTGTTTTAACGGCTCTGAGTATCAACAAGGATAGTCTAAACGACGTCGTCTGAGTAGGGAGTGCGACAGTTATACAAACTCGTCACAGCACTTACCGTGCCTCTGTGCGACCATCCTGAGAACATTTGGTATGGTCTTTGTGGTTCGGCACGGTGTTCGTAGCCAGGATGATGGCTGAAAGGGTCAGGAAACGAGAGTCTCGGAAGGTGAGCATACCCCAAGCAAAAACCCGAATAGGGCGCTTGTTGGAAAATAAGGGTTGCCTCATGAGCCTATGAGTCTAGAAACTGTGGTAGACTGCTATCGAAGCTGGTACGCTCAAGCTCTAGCCCAAACTTGCAGAACTCGCATAGCACGTTGTTCTGGCTGCGGGCTGGCTGATGGCTAAGAACTTTCAGCAACTTCCCGTTTGACTGGGGCGAAGGTCTTCGAAGAGATTCAATCTGCAAGGTAGAAGTGTTTGTGCATTCTGATGTGCTCCTACGGTCATGGACAGATACCCTGGATTCCCTGCATGAGCATGTAGCGAAGGTGCATCTTTCGAGTCCTGTTCGCTTGCGCAGAAAATTGTTGAATGGCCCATTTTGCGTGCGCCTTTTGCCTCAAGTATGTGGGGGCGCGATCTGAAACTCCACAGATCGCGGTGCCGGTTTGGGGCCCAGGACGATGCTAGGCTTTTCAGGGGCTGTTGGGCTTAAGCGTCCAGACTTTGGAGGGATCTACGGACCAAAGCCTTGCATTTGCAGACGCACAGACCTGGGCAAATTTCCTGTATCTGTGGCGGCAGGTAAGCCCAACATTATCCAGCCCGAATCCCCTGATCCGGACATGCCCTGTTCAGCAGGTCCCCATGCCATAGTAATAGCGTTGCTACGTATGTGAACATGTCTGTGTTGCTGCCGAACCCTTGCCTCGCATTCCGAGGGCTTCGGCGCCACATCCGTAAGAAAGTCTGGAGGAGGAGCCCATTGCTGAGTTGGTTACGGTCTCCATCATGCAACAATCATGGAGCAAGTGCTTTGTCAACGTGTAACGTAATTAATCGCCAAGCGCGCTATGCAGTCTTGCCAGGGTACCTGCCAATATATGTTGCATTATGTTGCGATACATTGGCATGTAGTGGTGTGCACTTGAAGAACTTAGTTTTAGCAAGGGAAGAACTTAATTCTAGTAAGGACATGATCTTTCGTCGCAGCTGGTTATAACGGCACCCACCTTAAATATTCATAAACTAAAAAGCCCAACCTCAGTAGCAATGCATGACGGTGCAACCACTTCCCTGTAATAAACGACTATTGCAAGAACGGGTACCTTAGAGAGAAATTATGCAGACCGCTCCCCAGATGTACGTAGGGTCACCCCCAACTAGGAGTGCACAAGTTGGAATATCTTAGCCGTAAGGCTGGATTGACGTCAACAGTTGTTGGGATCCTGTGACTGTTGGTAGTTTTGAGATGTCGATGCCAAGATCCCAAAGCCACAGCACTTGCGAGGACTCTAGACCCAATCCACCAAATCTTCGTAACGAGGCTCCAGGACATACCAAGAAGGGCGTGGTGGGACGGTGGAGGGGCGGAAAGTGGCCTCTGACATAAGGACGCGGCACCATCCATAAAAGCCATGCCCCGGTAGTTTGAGACTTGCAGAACAGGGGTCTATACCCTAATAACTAACTAGAATAGGATTTTGGGGCCCATTATTCTATAAATAAAATAAGGAGCCCCCAAAATAGTACAGGGGTTCAGCGTTTAGAGTTTAGGGGTTTGCAGGTTTCAGGCCAAGCTCGCTGAAGAGGAGGCAGACCCTACATACTACACCATTTTGGTACAATCGATGGTCAAAATCCTGCATTACTTTAAGTACCCTAAACTATGGGAATTATGGTATATTCCTTATTATGGGTAGTGCAGGATTTTGACCATCAGCCGTAGTATATCGTATACCATAGTGTATTATTGTATACTCTAGTATATGATCGTCGATTGAGTGATAATGTTATACAAGGTAGCCCTAGTTTTGGAACCAGCCCAGCTTGCTTCAAGTGCGCCAGGCTCCGGATTCCTTCACACTCAATGCTGGATCTCGATGAAATTACCGAGGATGCCGCATTGAGCAATTAGGGAGCAAGATGTTGGGGCAACAATCCGAGTAGTCCAGAAACGCTAATCCCTACACTATAAACCCTAAACCACAAACCCTAAACCCTAAATCCTAAGCCCCAAGCGCCTTGATTTCAACCCAAGGTTCGAAGTCAACATGCCCTCTGAATCTTGAGCTGTCCGACAGGTCCCCCAGCCCTGAAAGCCGGATCCCGCAAAGTCTTGGGGGCTTTGGTGCACAGAAGAGGGTTCAGGGTTGAAGTTTAAGCATCTCATTCGTCGGAAGGGCAGTCTAACGGCCAGAGTCTGGCGTGACACGATTTATGCTATAAAAAATAAGGATGCGTACTTCCAGTTTCAGAGGCGGTCCATTTAGCTTCTTATTCTGCCGAAAGCGCCCGGCGTTCTGCTGACTTTCTCGTCAGGTCTTTCAACCCCTGCTAAATGAAGGTCTCCCAAGGCTCGGGTCATGCTGTCGACTAAGCGGCTGTGCAGGACATCGGCCTCGGACGCTTTCAACTATTGCTCCTGGGCTTGGAAGCGTTGCCAGCTTTGTGTGTCGATTCGCCGAAGCCTACGACGCAGGCAAAAAAATTGCGCAGGAGACAGGGAAGCTGCAGGAAGAGCTTGGCAACTTAGGCAGCAGCTTCTGGTCAGCGGTGTGAGGCTGCCCGGCACTCGGGTCGCAAAATTCCATTGACATCGTTGTGACATAGCTCCAGAAGGCTTCGGCTAACTGTAACTTAAGACATTGCCTTATGCAGTGCTGCTGAGGGCCGATGGCGCAGAGATTCTTATATCCTCGGCAGTTCTCTCCATTCTTCAACAGGACGGAGTGTAAACTTCGAGGGTTTCGGTTGGCGGCAGATTGTGAGGAGGAAACAAATTCAGACAGCGTGTTTGCAGAAGCGAGCTGAGACAACACAAGCGCAATGAGTGCTTCAAAGCGATGCATGCAACATAAAGGCATAACAGTGATGGAACTGCACAGGCCGACTACTCTACTCAGTTTCAGTCGACATTGAAGAACATAGGGGGCTAAACTGCAACACGAAATCACATTCAGAAGACGGTGCGCCCGATAAGTCGATACTCCCTGCTTGAAGCATGTATGTATTTCATCCGAAACGGAATTTTGGCTACATGCTGTGTGATATTTTGTTGTCGTCGGCTTCGTGTGGGTTTTGCAGAGTACGCTGAGTTTGTACATTCCAAGGCGAAGAACTCTGAACGCGAACTATTCTGACAGCTTGGTGTATCGGGTAGCGCATGATGTAAGATTCGGTCCGTAGAATGCAGATCTTAGGGGTTCTTTAGTGCAAACATTACCGTCTGGTTCTTAGTAGGGAATGGGGGAATGGATTATGGAGACTATGATTGGGGGATTATATAGGGACTACTATAGGGATCTATGCCCGCATTCCCTACTAAGAACCAGACAGCCTACTAAGAACCCTAAACCCCTATAGTATAACCCTCATAGTAACCCTTATAGTGCCCCTTAAAGGAACCCTTATGGTACCCCTTAAAGGAACCCTTATAGCACCCCTTAAAGGATCCCTTATAGTACCCCTAAAGGAACCCTTACAGTACCCCTTAAAGGAACCCTTAAAGGAACCTGCTGCCTGGACTGTCCGACAGGAGTGGGAGCTGTCCCCGGCACTGAAAGGCCTCGAATCGCCGTTACGAGTCGTAGCTCAGATGGCAGACTCAATAGGGGCCTTAATAATTGGAATAGGGTTTCGGGGCCCATTATTCTATAATTATAATAAGGAACCCCCCCAAAACAGTATAGGTATTCATCCGAACGCCATCTACGAGAGCAGCGTCACCCACTCCAATAGCAGTGGCAGGTTCCATGATGTCTATCATCTTCATCGGTGTTTTCTTCGGCAACTTGGCTCCGGGCTGAGCCATGTCGGGAATTTTGCAGGGGAATTCCAGACCAGTTGTAGGCCCAACCAGACCTTGTTAAGCCTAAACCCCCAAACCCTGAACCCGTTAAGCATGAACAGATGCCTAGATGGGCGGTCCGGCGGCTGATGCCTACGGCCGGCGCCTGGCAGTACTCCTGGCCTACGCTTGTGGCTTACGAGCTTGTAAGCGCACTTTGAAGTCTGCTTCGGCATGCAATCCAGCTTCAAGCCGACATAGACCGGTGCCAAAGGGCGATGCCCAAATGCATGCATCCGTAAGCAGTGTGGACCGCAAACGTGTGGATGTGCATGCATGCACGTGTTCATATATGCCATCGAGATCCATCGAGGAAATACGTGTGTGTATATTTGTGTATCTACACAGGTTACACATGTACGTTGCTTGTGCCCACACGCACGAAGAGCATACCTGCATGCATTGCGCGAATCAGCTCATCATTACATGCCTACATTGAGCCTACATGCATACCACATACACTCTGAGCGTAGGCACATGCACGCATCATGCATGCAGGGATGCAGGCAGACAGCCAGCCATGCACGCAATGTGCATGGTGGATGTCTTTGTTCGGCCTCCAATTGGTTGGCATTTGTTGGCAAATTTATACTCCGCCAATGCCGGTGCTCGTACTTTGGCCTGTTTGTTTGTGCATTGTGTCGCGATGTCGCGTTGTCGTGTGCGGTTGTTGTGCACTCGTGTAGCACTTGTATGTCAATGCGTGCAGCATACCTGTCAATACACAGCGGGAAGGGCTCCAGACGCCATTCAGAAATCCAAGAAGCTCAGTTCGGCCTCGTTTTCTGCGGCCTGTGTTCGGCAATCAGCATCGGGCAGCTGGCCTAGCTTTCTCATGCATGAGCGATGTGCGGACATGTTACTAGTAGCAGTAGCAGTAGCAGCCGCAGTTTGCTTGCTACCAGCATCATCCTGACTATCGTCTTCGCGGCTACTGTAACGCCCATAGTCATTGTCACCACCATGGGCGTTGGTTGTATGATTGGACTGCTTCCTATACCGAAGTCATCCTGAATGCCCCCGTCGCCCAAGCAACCTGAACCGCCTCGAAAACTCCCTGGTACTTAGTAGGGAATGGGGGAATGGGTTATGGGGACTAGTATTGGGGATTATATAGGGACTACTATAGGGATCCATTCCCCCATTCCCTACTAAGCACCACACAGTTCTGTCTGCCCAGGCCGATGTCGATGCTCACAGCACGCTTTTTCTTCGGGCTGGGCGGCTCAGTCGAACGGCGGAGACTGAACGAAGACTGGTTTGTGGCACAAATTCCAGTGATATCACTATGAGTACCAGCGCTAACCCCGCCGGTAATGTGTGGTTTAATACTGACAGCTGTATGAATACCATTTATGCAGATTGCCTTTTGAACGCTTTACGGATGCTTGCTGGTATCGACCTCATGCTGCTGTATCGTTGGCACCATTCTTGGTGTCCGTTTGTCCTGGGTCATTACAATACGTACTCCGTTTGCATAGCATGTATGACATATTGACTTGAAGCTGAGGCTTTTCTACGGCTTTGGGATGGGGCCCTCGTTGACGCTGCAGGCCACCATGGACCTCCACATGTCGACACTTGGGGACTTCGGGATTTCCTGCGCCTCTCCTCGGCCTTCTACTGTATTCTATGTCGCTTAGGATGCTTAGGCCCTTCATCCCCTGGGTTTCTGGTATGCAAGCAGTCAAGAAGACTACAAACCTGCATGGCATGACACTGGTCGGATGGGATGGAGTGGCCCCAACTTCGCGCTGTCCCGTCGAATTGCAAATATGTCCGACTGGAGATGCCGGCCTGTCCTTATCCAGGTATATTGTTCCATGTTGACTCTACTGTGCAATGCTCGCTTCTGTGGTGTAGAGTGTAGAGACGAATATGTGCGATGCCTCACAGTTCGGCTGCGCCCTTCGTCAAGACTCGAGTAAACATTCCGGCCACGAAGGCCATTCTTGGAGGTTTACGTTGCAAGAGCAGGTTGCAAACAGGAGAAGGCTTGAGCATATCCGAGCCGTTTACGATACCTGTCTATCGGTGGTGGTACGCTGAATGCTTGAGGCTTAGGCTGGGTGCTCACTCGCTCTGCATACCACTCCTCCGCAGGATGGTCTGGCATGAACCGAGTCGAAGCGATGCTCCGTCCGAACTTAGACGTCAGGTTTAGGGTCTCTGGCAAGGTGGAGATCTGTCCGAAGGCCTGGCGCGGGCACATGGTCAATGCCCGTTTCTTAGCTTAGGTTTGCGAGTTCCTGGTTGATCCTGGTGGATTTCGTCGTGAATGCGATGTGGGGGCTTGTGTCTTCCGATTGGACGTGGTGAGGCTCTGGAGTGCGTGCCATATTATTGGTTGCCCGGGCTTTTTGACCGAGGTGAACAACTTCTTCTTCACGCTAGGCGAAGTCTATGCAGCCAGCGGCTTATTTGTCGCCTTCAACTTCGGTAGTTATGATACAGCATCTCAGTGTTGACACCGCAAGTCAAAGCCGTGGTGCAATCGAGATAGCCAGAAAAATCAAAGGCCTGGTTGCTGTGGGCCTTCTTGAAAGACCTGAAGCAAACCAGTGACGAGGAGCTAGTGCCCAAGTTGTTTTGCTGCGGTATTCTCCCTTTCTGCACCTGTACTGCGTTGTTTGATTTCTCTTTCGCTCACCCGGAGCATTGATTAATTATCAAGAGTGGGAGCCGCATCTTCGCTGCTACCGAAACTCGAAACTGTTGCGGCATGGCGGACTAAATACTCTGCTTGCGGTGAGTTACTGTATGATGCATAGCGCGAGCCATCCAAGCCTTTCATCTGCTGCACCAGCAGAGGATGCGCAATAGTAACAAGAACAGCAACGGTGATACCAACAAAGACCGAGTATTGGTCGTTGAACCTACAAGTCTGCAGGAGAGTTGGCGCTACGTCACAGCACTGGCTGTCAGCGTGGGCCTCTCCTCCCGGGGAACAAGACAAGGAGTCTATGACGGATGCAGGGTAAGCTTGGTCATGATGAAAGCGTTTGGATTTGATGGTGTTGCTGACGAGGGCGATGATGTCGGTGATCATGAAGATGCTGCCACTGATGATGCTGTGGTTGTCGGGGTGGTCAGGGTGGGGGTTGGAGGTGGTCTGTGTTGCTGCTGCCACCGGTGGTGGTGTTGTTGCTGCTTGCTACACCTCCACTCTGCCGTATGACTTCTTGCGACGGGCACTGAAGCGAATTCCCTACAATCATCCGGCGCAAGCGCCCACGCCCACTGTTTGTAGCCCGGTATCCGTGTTGTGGAACTGGAAGTCTGCCCTTATCATGTGCTACATGTAGCTGCAGAAAAGTGCGGCGGATCGGTTGTTGTTGAGTGCTTGGCTACATACATACTTTATCTGCGAATATTTCTCTCACGAACAGCACTCCTGTTTTTTTTATTTGCTAGTAAGAACTGTGTCTAATTGTCCCAATACATTCTGCTGCGCTCTCATGAACAGCCACCAAGCATCCATTTGGCGAAGCTCAGTCACTGCAAGCCGTGAGCCGAAATGCTGAAACCCGAAACCTTGAACAGGTTAACCACCAACCCTATCTAACACGGACCCTGAACGCTGAACTAAGCCCTTATCGACCGTAATCCTTAAACGCGAACCCCAATTCCCAAACTGAATCCTCATGTACCTATCCCCTGAGTATGTGACAGAAGCCCTAGCCCCCGAACCGTAAACCGCAAACCAAACCCAAACCCCAAACCATCAAGAAACGACCCTACAAACCAATGTGGTCTGTCGTAAGGTCCGGCTTTGCTGATCCTGCCCTTCGCCGTGCCCGCGCCCCTAATGCCTGGGACATCCGACGACGGGTTTAGAGTTTATGAAGTAGTCCATTTCTCGGGATTTTTGTTTATCAGTTTGGGTCAGTATGGTAGGCTTCGGGTTGGAGAGCCTCAGGCTGTTGAGGCAAGCTTCATTGCAGTTCTGGTTCTGGTGACTTGCGGCTTGTTGCGTTTTGCACCAGGCTGCTCTTATACGAGTCGCCGCACTACCTAGCCGGCAGCCAAGAGGGCAGACTCAGCCTTCCGAGCGAAGTCAGACGTGAAGGTTGGAAGCACGCTGATCTTCCAATCTCAAGAAATGCCTGTGTCTAGGGGCACGTGTTTTTTTTGAATGTCAGGTTGTTTGTGGAAAGCACGACCAGGCGGGTTGTAGCCTGCAGCACCCGCTCACGGTAGTTATTCTGTTCTTGCTGAGCTTCCAATCAATCAGAGCCCGAGTTTATTGACTCAATAACAGGGGCCCAGGGGGCTATGCACCTTCAGCCCTTCTGTTGCCAGCATTTGGTGTCTTGTAACTCGTGCTGTACTGTTGTGAGTAACGTCGATTCGATGCTGCTCTTGCTCTGTATTTCATAGCTGTTTCTATTTTCGGCTAGTATGGTGATCACGATTCGATACTGCGTATTGCTTCATGCAGTACGAGCAGTTCCTCTCCATCTGACCCGAAGCCTCCGCAGCACTTTTGGCTGAAAACCGAGTGCTCCTTTGAGAGTTCAAGGCCTGCAGCGGTTGGGAGAACGGAGTTCATGGAGTTGTGGAGTTGCCACTTGTAGCAGCTTTGTAGATGAGATTCTCTTAAGCATGCTGCTTTCTGAAAGAGCAGAAGGCATGGCACGTCTGATGTCAATGCATGTGAGTCACGAGTAGCAACTAACACCATCTTCCCATGATTGCAATGTTGTGGCAGGCCGCCTGTGTCGTTCTTTGCAACCCGAAAGCAAGAAGATGGAGCGCAAAGCCTTCTCCAGGCAAGCGCCGACATTGATGTAGCCTGTGCTTCATTCCATAAAATTAATGGCATGATCGGTGCGACTGTGTGCCGTTCCAACAACACCTAAACTTACCCAACCATTAAATCCAGCCCTAAACTCCTTCCAAAAAACTCACCCCCAACCCTAGACCCTGACTGCTGAGGGGATCGGGAACGTACTGCCAGGGCTGAGGCTGCCTCTGTAGCTACAAGAGCTTACTGTAAGTTTACTTCAACAGGTTTGGAGTTTAGTGAGTTTAGCGTTTACTTTGACAGTTTTTGGGCCTCAGGGTTACTGGGAGGTTATCGTTGTATGAGAGAAGAACCTCAGTTAATGGTGGTACTGCTTTGAATGCTCTCTTGCATCTGCTTCTTCTTCTTCCTATCACTGGGCTCATGTCCAACAAAGGCGGTCAGGGCAGGCGGGAAGCGGTGAGGCCCTCGCAGCTGTTAGGATGAATCTATGCAGCGAGGTGTCATAAATGCCCTTACTGCATGCCTGCTGCTACTGATGTCATCCATTGCTTGCTGTTGTACTGGCCGCTCTCAGTATCCTGTCCATGATGATGATATGCAATGATGACTAGTGTTGTTCTCTTCTCCTGGTCATCGCTAGCATTGATGTCATTCTCATGACTGCTTCTTTGCTATGACGTTAATATGTGTTTCTTTTGCTCTAAATGCCTTCGTCGATGTTTTTGGTGGACGTTTAGTAATGCTGTCATTCCTTCTGCAGGACCAATGACATCGAGATTGACGGCATGGGCCCACTTTCCGACTCCGACTGTGATGTTCAGGTCTGCGGGCTTGTTCATTTCTAGCACGGGAACATGTTTCGGACAGCTGGATTTGAGGGTTTGAGGTTTGGAGCTGGAAAGCGTTTAGCCTTCAGGCTTTGCGGCTGCAGCAGCAGCAGCTGCTGCTACTACTACTAGTGCTACTACTACTACTACTGCTACGACGAACTACTACTACTAATTACTACGACAACTACAACAGCTACGCTACTACCGCTACTGCTGTTGCTGCTGATTTGCTGCAATCATGAGGCCGTGGTAAACCTTGGCCATCGTTTATTCACAACAACATAATACAATTACTGGGTTCTTGTTAAGTTACCAAAATAAGGAAACCCTTTTATTTACTATAGACTATAGATCCCTATTCTGGTAACTTAAATTACATCCCTTAACAAGAACCCAGATCATGACCAAAGCTACCCGAGCTCCCAAATCCTGAACCCTGCGGCCGCAAAGAGCGGGCCTAAGCCGTAAATCCCAAGAACTAAGCCCCGACCCTAAACCCTAGATGTCCTATCCCCTAACGGCCTAAACCCTGAAACAGAGAGAACCCTAAACCCTAATCCCTAAACCCTAAACCCTAAAAAAAGAGAGCCTAAACCCTAAATCCTAAGCCCTAAAGTCCTAAACCCCTCAAACCTAAACCCCGAAACCCTCAAGTCGAAGCCCAGGAGTTCGCCGCCCAAAAGAAAGCCATGGCCACTCTGGCTCGGCGAAGGGGATCCTATGGGCGCCAGTCCTTTGAGGTGGGGTTTGCGGCTTTAAAAGGGGTTTTTACTCATTCTGGGTTTGGGGTTTAGGGTTTGGGGTTTGGCGCGCATTTAGGGTTTGGGGGTTTGGGGTTTAGTAGGCAATTCGGGTTTAGGGTTTAGGGTTTGGTATGCATTTAGGGTTTGGGGTTAAGGGTTTAGTATGCATGTAGGGCCTTGTAGGGTTGAGGGTTGAGTCGAGGCGGGAGGGGAAAAGAAAGGAGGAGATCAGGTTAGTGAAGAGCAGCAGTGCTTGGTGTAGGTTCCATGGCTGAGGTGCTAGGGTTTTCGGGTTGGGGCGTAGGAATAGTAGTAAGCACTTTCAGGGTCTCTCAGGGTTTAGGGTTAAGGTTGCTTTGATCTCTGAGTTGCCGGGTGACTACTGGTGCCGCTTCTCGGGTCTTTGCGCTCTGTATTGTATATCATATATGATGTGGGTGATTTTTCTGTGCAGGGAGCCCGAGGTGAGTCAGGGTTCAGGGTACAAAGCTTCAAGGATAGCACCTAGGAAGAGTCATGCAGCTATCCTATCCGCTCCTGCATATAAAGCCCTAAACCCTGTAGTTCCGGCATCTCTGGGCAGCAGCCTAGCGTCTGCATGGACAGTCTGCTTACCGCAGTGTGCTTGCAAGCTGCAGGAGCCATCCCGCACGAAGAGGAACCAGCTTAAGCCTCCAGCAAGGTGGGCAGCAGCAGGGAAGCCGGGCTAACTTGTGTAGTCGTGACATGTGAGACAGGGATCGACAAGGCGGACAAAAAGAGCAGAGGCCAAGTAAGTCTTGAGCGCTCCTGGCTGCCTGCTACCGCTTTAGCTGCAACCTGAGCGTAGCTACAAGGGAAACCCGGAGTAAAGGTAGGAGTAGACGTAGGAGTAGGAGTAGCAGTCTGAGTCGGAGTGGCACTTGGAGTTGGAGTGGGAGTCGTAGCAGTAGCAGTAGCAGCAGCAGGAGGCGGAGTAGTAGTGGTGGTGGTGGTGGAGGAGGTGGTTGTCGTAGCGGTGGTGGCGGCGGTTGCGGTCGTGGTAGTGGCAGTGGTACAGTAGGGGTAGTGGTAGCCTTAGCGGTAGTCGTCATCGTCGTAGTAGTAGTAGTAGCAGCAGAAGCATCAGTCGTAGTAGTAGTGGTCATATGAATAGTAATGATGGTAACAGTTGGTAACAGTAGTTAATCGTGGTGATAGCTCTGAACACACGCAGTGGTGATGGAACAGTCTCAGTGTCATGATGCTGAGACAGAAGAACAGAAAGCACCATTCCTTATCCAACAACTGACGGCTGTGACATCGTCCAACCCGCCGACTAGAACGCATCGGCAGGACTGGTCGCGAGCTTTGGGAAGACATTGCTACTGATGACGAGGAGCCGCGAATGATCTACCCCAGTCCTGTGAGCCACAGGCAACAGAGCTTATTTGCAAGATCGACACAGGTTTGCTGCAGTGGAAGACGAGATCCTTATGGTCACGGTCTTGACATAAACTCCTATAGCCTGTAAACCAGTAAAATGCGCATGCGAAATCCCCTTCGCACTCTCGTTTGCTCGTAACGCGAACCTTGCATAGAGTGATTTTTTCGAGCTGATGTGCTACTTCAGCAGGACAATTTCCCACGCTGGCACGGGCCGAAAGCACAGGCGCGCAAAGTTGATGGACCGTGCTTGAAATCTGCATGCTGCTCGTAAGATTGTGTCGACAGTACCTTATTATTATTATTACTATGATTATTTAGTAGTATTCTAACGATAATAATCATTAATATTATTATTACCATTATTGGATCGGAACTGACAGACAGAATCGCCGCACTCGCGGCACTGATATTCTCGGCCTTGGGGCCCTTCGAAGAGTGTTTGCAGACCTGCAGGAGTTCACCCTCCCAAGCTCCAGTGCCATTACTGTAGGCGCCTTGATAATTAGAATAGGGTTTTTGGGGTTCCTTATTATAGTTATAGTATAATGGCCCCAAAACCCTAGTCTAATTACTAAGGTCCCCTATATTATTCGGCTGTTGGACTTGCATCTTTGAAGGCCCTTCCACCCTTCCCCGCTCCCACTGCTGCTTCGTCCTCTGGCACTTACAACTGCAAAGGGGAGAGAGAAACTGACAACATCCCTTCTCGGACCGGGTAAGAGCCTGGTTTCAAGACCATGGTGCGTAGTTGTCCTGGCAGTGGTCATAGCCCTTCTTAGGGCCGTTAAGGATCGACATGTAGGTAGACTTAGACACAGGGAGAAGTTGCGGAGTTGGTTGTTGTCAGGCCACGAAGGTGGTGCCTTCGCCAGTACCCGCGCCGGACAACGCTGAGGATGTCGACGGCTGGGAGCTCAGCGAAGTCTGAAGAGCCCAGATCAACGTCCTAGGCATGGAGCTCTGTTGATCTAGCAACAGACTTCGCAGAGCAGGTAGCCTGCGAGTTGAAGTCGTTCTTGGCACCGGAGCATCAAGTGTCTTGTGCGGACAGAGGACTGTGCTGGGATCCCATCGGCATGGGCTCGACGGAGACGCTTGGCAGGACATAGATTCTAGATGCTAGGACGCACACGGTGGCTAATGGAGATGCGCAAGATCAGGTGGCTTGAAAGGGCCTGTGAAGGTGTGGACTTCTGCCTCAGGCCCTGGGAACCTCTGCCTGCAAAGTCACCACGAAGGGTCATTTGAGCTGAGCCAGAAGAAGTGCTGATGCCCAGGTCCTCCATTTCGGAGTTGCTTTGGAACAAGGTGAATGTGAGCAAGCCTTCTGAGACTTCGGGAAATCCCAAAAACTTCGACAAGTGGCCCTCTGACGGCACTCAGAGGGAAGGGGGATCAGGGATGCCAGGAGGATGGTTATGTTGCTTTCAGCTCGGCACTGAGCTTGCGTATATCATGTTTGTTGTGACCACGCACTAGACTCTATAGACCACGACTGCAACCGTTGTTGCTGTCGGCTGTTTGTTGAGCTCTGGCTTTTGCTTTTACAATTTAGTGCCAGTTTCCTTGTAGAAGCGATTATGACTTTCGTAGCGATTCATTTTTGTGGTGTTGCACAGGACCGCCATCATGATTTCAACTGTCGTTGCTACAAGCCCATAGGTAAACATCATCTAGATCCTTGTAGAGACCCTGCTAGAGCCCACCCTAAACCCTAAACCCTAGTACCCCAAACCCTAAACCTCAAAAAAGCCTGTCTTTAGCTGTCCCTGAAGCTTCGCAGATCAGGTCATGGAGCACCACCGCCACGTCCGCTGACGGCGATTTGCAAGATGAGGAGCGAGACACCAGAAATCATCCGACAGGTGCAGTAAATGCGAAGCCGAGGTGTTAATCCCAAATCCGATAACCACTACTCTAATCCTTAAGCCATGGACCTTGCGACTCTTTAGGGGGCTTCGCAGTGGCCCCAAGTTTGGCAGTATGAGGTGAAGGCTCGACCCCGATTCTCTCAAAGGACTAGAGCGTGGGATTTAGGGGCAAGTGTTCAGGGTAAGAGAGTGATTTCCAGTAGGCACATCATCCCGTTGCACTTTCAGATGGAAATCAGTCCTCAGCTGGTTCAGGACGCGTCGCCGTCTGCGCAGTCACAGGCCCAAGCTGAAGACGTCGTAAGCTCCCTGAGTCCATCCTGTGCCAATGCAGGAAGTCTGGCAGACCTCCACCAAAACTGGCTTTCAATCCTGCTTGTATGCCCTAAACTGCCCTGAACTTTAAACCCTAAAGTCCCAAGCCCCCCAAGGACTGTTGACAGAGTGGTCCCCGTTTCTGGCTGAAATCCCTGCGGTTGCCTCCGCGTGCTGTGGAGGCTCCTGTCAGCATCATCAGCTCGGAAGACAGCGCATCTTTGCAGGCCAACGAATCTATCTCTATAGGGATGTTGCTGTGACCGCCTATCTATCTATCCATCCGTCTATCTGACTGTGACCTGCCTACTTATCTGTCTGTCCGTCTGTCTGTCTGTCTGGCGATCAGTCTGCCTGTTCATATCAAGTGCTATGTATGTGTGTGTGTGAGAGTGTGCACATACAGGTTTGAATGCATACATAAACATGTACACGGTATCTCGACCTTTTTTTGCACAGGATTAGATATTAGATTACCGTTTGCATTGTAGAACCACTCCCCCTAATTCAATGGGCCCACTAGGGATCCCAGTACATTTGCTTTCGTGGGACATTGCGGCTGAGATAATGTACTTGGGGGGTCTTCGGTCATGAACCCGGAGAAACGGACAGGAACGAATAATGGTGGGGACTCCCCAAGTACACTAATTGTTGGGGGTGGTCATTATAGACAAATGCAGATCATTCAAGTTTGCTTTCGGACTTCACAAGTTTTCTGGACAGACCGGCCTCTTCCTGGCCGCATCTACCGATGAGTCAGACAAGTCCCTTGGCCGTGTTCAGTGTCGCCCTTCAGAGCTTTCATGCTTAACACGATATACTAATATACTTCAATATACTACAAGAATAGTGTAATATAAATTACAATATACTATGAGCTTCTCAGGCCATCTCAGACCCTCAGGCCCATGCAGGTGCTTGACTTGTCCAGCTGAGGCAGCAGGTGTTGTCCATGCCGGCCATGATGCAGGAGCAATCAGGGAGATGTGGACAGTCAGGGCTGGCTTGGCAAGGATGTTTCGACGTTTATCCAACAGATGAGTGCACTCTCGAAAAAGCTGGCTGGCCGGCAGGAGCCCGCAAAGCGGGTTGTGCAGTCGGCACCCACCTTTGTGATGCCAATGCCCGCCCAGGCGGGGGACTGGCAGATGCGTAACGCATGGTGAGCACCAACTCTTGGCCGATCTGACAGGCGCCGCAGGCGACGATGCTGGCTGTGCCGGCAGTGCAAGCAGTGCAAGCGATGCCAGCAGTGCAAGCAATGCCGGCAGTGCAAGCAATGCCAGCATTGCCTGCATTTACATATCCTGCCGCCATGCCACTCCCTTTCGGCATGGGAATGCTGCCAGCCGTCATGTCCATGATGCATTGCTGCACTTCAGAGTGTTGTCGCATGAGTGTTGGAGGGATGAGTGGATCTGTATGTCCTGCGCTGCACTGGATGCTATGACCACACTCGGATGAGATCCTTGCTCTCCTGTTCTCGAGGCCCTGTTACTTGTGTTCTACTCTCTTGAATTGTCGCCACAATCTCAGGATCACAAGTGCGTAGTGCACAGATTCGAGTTGAGAATAGGCTCTGTCAACAGCATAAAGCATAGCCTCTTGGGGACATCGTTGCATGTGCGTGTGGACAAGGCGGAACGGACACCGCTGCCACTTCTGCTACTACGCTACAGCTACAGCTGCTACGGCTGCCACGGCTGCTGCTGCTTCCTGCTCCTCCTGCTCCTGCCCCTGCCGCTGCCCTTGCTCCTGTTCCTGGTACTGCTACAAGTGCTGCCACTGCTCCTGCTCCTGCTCTTGCTACTTCCACAACTGCTGCTACTGCTCCTGCTGTCTTGTGAAATTGAGCATGTACGTGGGGGAATAGCTGGTTTTGCTGTGTTGTGATGAGACTTGTGTCTCGAGCAGGTTTGTATCGAGCGTCTACACGGGGAACGTCTGGTTTTGATGTGCTGTGATGTTATCAGATCAGTTATGTTTCTCCAAGCGGTCGCTTGTCAGTCGTTTTCGGGGTGCGGCTGGTCCTCTTGTTTATATCGAAAGCTCTTGTTATCAGAAAGCTCGGCGACCCTATTTGGCACTGGAGACGCGCAGCACCACCTCCGCACACGTGTGCACACATTCACGCACACGTACATGCTCGAGCTCATATGATCCACCCTGTCCACGACGCTCGGTACATGGATCTCGTGTGTGGCGGCCCCAAGATCGCAATGCTGCGTTGCTGCTACTGCTACAACGCCGAAGACCCCGCTTGAAACTCTCAATATCCCTCAATGCTGCTGCTTCTGAAGGCTGCGTGTCAATGGGGATTCCCGTGTTTTCGCATGTCGCGGTCTACGAAGGGCTTGCAGTTTGCCAGCCCGTGGCCTTGATTTCAGTTGCTTTGAGGCTTCGCCTCAGAAGGCATGCAACACCGGGTGTCCTTGGGGATCACCTAGAAAAACACACATTCTCTGCAATGACTTCCCGGCCTCTGCGTGGCGATGCAGTGCCGCGGCTTGTAGAACGTTGCTGTGATGGATGTATGTATGTATATGTGCATGTGGATGTGCATGTGCATGTGCATGTGCATGTGCATGCATATGTATATGTATATGTATAAGTATATGTATAAGTATATGTACATGTACATGTACGTACATGTATGTACGTGCATGCATGTGTATGTATGTTCAGGATGGCCTGTCTGTGTATGTATGTATGCATGTATGTATGGATATGGACTGATATGGAGATAGATATGTGCAAGTGCAGATGCATGTGCATGTGTATGTGTGTATGTGCGTATGTATGTACGTACGTATGTATGTATGTATGTATGTACATCGAAGTAGGCAGGCCGGCAAGTGTGTATACTTCATAGAACATGTGTGTGCATCTTCTCATGTTTGCAGGTCCATACGAGTGCGATTGTCGGTGTTTTGTGAAGCATGCATGTATGTACCGTATGCTGTATGCATGTCTAGAATGGCAGCCCTTTTGATCTGCTTTGCATAATCTGATGTAAACCATGTAGATAGACATGACAGGTGCCGTCCGATTCTTGTCAGCATGTGAGAAGCTGGATGAGCCAAGGACACAGAACGTTCCCAGGCAAGTCGCCGCACAGCAGCCGTGGGGAACTGAGGAGGAGATCGAGTCTCGGCTGGGTGACCTTTGGAGGTGCTCACACAGCGCCAGGGGCCATGAAAACCAAAACCGCACCGGTAGACCCGAAAGTGACATGATCGCTTTCCAGTGGTTTGGTCTTCTCTGTCTCGCGTCGCATTTGCTCCCTTTCCAGTTTTCCAGAGTATTGCCTGACACCTCAACCCTTTTACCGGATCCTTGCTCTTTTGAGCTTTCAACAGATGCCCTAGACCCTCGAGAGCGTGAGGGTTTGGAGTTTCGGGTTCATGTGCAAACCTCTCAACCCTTTAAACGTCCGAAACTAGTCCGACAATAGTAGAATCCCTAAAAGGGATCCATGACATTCTCTGACGCCCCAACATGCGGTCCCAAAGATCAGAGGCTCGTCCCATTGCGCTTCGGTCTGGCCTTGGGCTTGGAGGAGATGTTAATATAGGGGCCTATATAATGACCAGTACTATTTTATGGGCTCCTTATTACAATCATAGAATCATATTAGTGTGAGTCGGCTCCCCCTGCCCACCCTATCATAAATGAGCAGAACACATGCGCCGTCAAATAGTCACATTTCGACAGGCCGAAGCTCGTATTCTTCTTCGTTGCAACCTTTCGTCGGGATCCCTTAGGCCTTAAGACCTGACGTTATTTGCCGCGTGCGATTGTTGCCGCCGCTTTCTTTGCGGGGTGAAAGGAGTGATCTTGTTTCGCCACTGTACTTGTGTACTTGTTGTCAGCATCACTATGCTGCATCCATTGATCCTGGTGACATGCACATAAAGTACATGCATGTCTGTACATACGCACGGGTATACTAAGACACACAGCTATACTGTCGCATTACACATTCACGTGTCATCGAGCATAAAGGCACATGGCCCGAACCACTTATGTCAAGCTTACATCTGTACATATGTGTTCTTAGCGACTATGCACAGGTTCCGTACAGTCATTACACACGTATGTGTGTACATACATATATATACCATATATATATATATACATACACGTATACGTATACGTATATGCATATGTATGTGCATATGCATATGCATATACATCTACATGTGTATGTACATGTACACGTAGATGTGCATTTGCATGTATATGTACATGTATATGTACATGTAGGTGTTTATACACATATGTATAGCATGTAAAACTACTTGTGTATCGTTTAAAACTTATGGGCACGCATCTTCAGACGGAGTCGGTGCACTAAGTCGTAGTATCGTCTTGTGCACTAAGTCGTAGTATCGTCTTGCATGTTCATGGACCAGTTGAATCAGTATTATTATCGTTTTTCCACCAGATGTGTTGAGGCATTACATCATTCAGGGCAGTTCGCTCGAGGATGATTCTCAATTATGGAAGTCCAAAGCTGTTTTGCGGTTTCGGTGTTTTCGAAAAGAACCTTTGAATCCGTGGAACCACGACGCGCTTGCCACCCTGAAAGACTGCCCATCACTGTCCTGTCTTGTTTGTCTGAGCCTTGTCGCCTCCTTCGTCCAAGAGGACCGCCTATGGGCAGATCGCACCGCTTCCACCAGAAGAACACTACAATGGGCGTCCTGAGCGAAGACGCTCGCACCTTCACCAAGCGCTCCAACAAGGCTTGTCTGTCGGCTTTCAGCATGCAGGGGCTTCGGGGTTTCATCGCTTCAGCGGCTTAGTTCATGCTCAAGCCAGCTTTAGGCTGCCACGTATGGTGTATTACACAGTTATGCGTAATGGTGAGTGCACTGGAAGCTGCAGCAAAGCCCAGTTTATGCGAATATGGAAGAGTGTGAACAAGCCTACCCATACACGGACTTTCAACATGTACGCCTATGCACTATGCACTTGCAATATCTTGCAAGCACAATACAGCACGAGATGTGCAATGCGTTGCGTCCCTATCATCATCGTCGCCATCACTTTCTCCAGCAGCATTCCTTCCATCGTAGTGAGCATCCTCTTTATCATCAGCAGCAGTATTTAACTGCTATCGTCAGCACCCTCGTATCTGTTGCGCAGCATCAGAAAGATGTGAAGACAGCCGATTTGCGGACAGGGGAGACTTAGCATCGTCTGCGAGAACAAGGTCCACTTCCACGGGACGGTGCGTTATGCCGTCGCTGGGCAGACAAGTCTTCTTTCAGGCCCTAGGCCCTAAAGCATAAACTCATCTTGCGGGTGGTGCGAGGTGCAGTTCACCGACGGAGAGCTTTGCAGCGCAGATGGAGCAGCATGGCGTAATGAGGTTCAGTCTTCCCTTGGAAGGCCGCGCGTCTTGATGGATTCGTGGGGAAATCTGTCAGCTCAGACCGCATGCAACCATGTTGATCGTGGGCTGGTTTGTTGCTGCAAGTGCAAGGTGGGCTTCATCATCTCCTCGGATCTTCCTTGCACCAAGAACATTCAAAGGATCGTGTCGGTGTTCGCCAACAGAACCGGGCGAATCTGCGGCCTGGTCCCGATGGGTACAGTAAACACCTAAGGCTGGAAACTGGAAATGAGAAGATGATTTCACTCCAGTGACCGTTCCGGGCAAGGGGACCATATGTTTCCAATTCTTTGGAAGTTGCTGTAGTGTTCGATGCTTCTGCTTTGCAACCTTTTAACCTTTTGCATGGCAGACTGTTGTGCGGTCGTCATAGTGCATGTGTATAGTTCCAAACACAAACGCAACTGAGATACTCAAATGCATCCAGGAGTCAATATCGACTGAACTTTCGATGTATGTGGTATATATATATATATATATATATAAAATTGTATAAAATACATATAAACCCATATATATATATATATATATATATTCATTTGCCGTGTGTGCACAGGAAAGAAGATGCTCCACACAGGGTCATCTACGGGCACATGTCCACGTCAAACATGCGCACGACGGATTACCTTTCGTTGGAGCCAGCCTCTTGGAGACGTGCACACCCAAAAACCAATAGAAAATGGCCCAACGCCTATACAAGGCTTTCATTAGTATTGTTGGTACTATATCAATAATAATGGTTAGTATTATCATCAATGTCATTATCATTAATGTCATTATCATATCAGGTTCGCGTCCAGGCCCAACTCTTGAAGTGTTAGACGAGCCGTTGTAGCTAAGTACATGCAAGGCATACATGACATCATTTACCAATCAAAATTCCCACGCACGAGTGCTCGTGAACGTTCCGGGAGAGCTAGTTGCTGTCGTGCTAGCAGGCATCCGGGTGCACGACGAGGTCGAACGTTGCCCGCAAAGGGTGAAATGCTTGGAAGTGGGAGACTGGTTGGAGGCGGAATGCTGTGGCAGTGTCTAGTGTCGGTATTCAGTGTTTAGGATTTGGGGCTCAGGCCTCGTTCGGCATGATGCTTAATAATGGGCTTGCTCAACTGGCAATGACTCAAGAGGCTCTGTGTGCCAGTTCAAGTGTTGGGCTGTAATATGTAAACTACATGTGTTTCGGTCCTGCCAGCATTGTTCGTTGTGTTCATGGGTCGTTCTCGCAGTACGACGGCATTTGCTGATATTCATCTTGCCTCTCAGAGCAACTGCATTGTGGCGTACAGCGGTTCGGTTATGCTGACGATGTGGTGGCTTGGTCAACACAATGTCAATAAGCAGCTGCTGCAGGAAGGGTTAAACCAGACATGTTCGAAGAATAGCTCTTCACTATACTCTACTGTACCACACTATACTACACTACCCTACGCGACGCTACTCTTTGCTATGCTACCTTACACTACACTGCCACTGCCACTGCCACTGCCACTGCCACCACCACCACCACCATCACGACGACGACGACGACTACTACTACTACTGCTACTACTACTGCTACTAATACTACTACTACTACTACTACTACTACTACTACTATGACTACGACTACTGCTACTGCTACTGCTACCGCTACCGCTACCGCTACGACTACTGCTACTGCTACGGCTACCGCTGCTGCTACTGCTACGGCTACCGCTGCTGCTACTGCTAGTGCTAGTGCTAGTGCTAGTGCTAGTGCTAGTGCTAGTGCTACTGCTACTGCTACTGCTGTTGCTGCTGCTGCTGCTACTGCTACTGCTACTGCTACTACCACGACGACGACGACTCTACTACTACTACTACTACTACCACTACTACTACTACTCCTGCTGCTACTACTACTACTACTACTACTACTACTACTACGAAACGACCACCACCAGCACCACCAGCACCACCAGCTCCACCAGCACCACCAGCACCACTAGCACCACCACCAGCACCACCAGCACCACCAACACCACCAGCACCACCA
>BGNK01001856.1:1281-59325 GCA_003297005.1 Symbiodinium sp. clade A Y106 | reverse complement strand
CCACGAGCACAACCAGCACCACCAGCACCACCAGCTCCACCAGCACCACCAGCACCACCAGCAGCGCCAGCAGCACCAGCACCCACCAGCACCCACCAGCACCACCAGCACCATCAGCACCACCAGCACCACCAGCGGCACCAGCACCACGAGCACCACATGCGCCGAGATAGCATCGTGAGAGCTAGCTGCATCTACTGTCCCGACTCTATGCCCCAGGCCATACTCCTTGGGGGGCATGACAGGTTGGGATTCGGTTCCGAAGGGAAGGCCAAGGAAGAATCCAAAAAGGGTCCTGCTTTTGCGAATAGCTTTTGTCGCTATGGGCCATAAACGTAGCAGACGTAGCAATTTCAAGCAGAGACCAGGTCCTTCCGCTTTCAACGTCAATCAGAAGTCAGCCTTAGACTGCGAAGCCTTGTCCTCCCGATAGTTTAGCGACGGCGACGGCTGCCCAAACCCGCCAAAGCCGTAAAACGACGGGGGGCGGAGGATGAAGACCTGAGCTCCGAGGCGCGTGCGCGCGGCGTGAATGGCCTGCCACGCAGCGTCTGTGGCTGCTTGGAGCTGCAACTCTGTGCATCGGTTTAGCGCTGAGGGTTTTGGGAGCACCAGCGGTAGACCAGCGGGAGTGGGAGTGCAGGGTTGAACAGTGGGATTCCGCGTGTTGGTTGCGAGGACATGGGAGGCTCAAACTTGTTCCAGATAAGGTGCAAGGCCCGAAGCCTTGCTCTTTCTTGAAGGTGAGCTTATCGTGGCTCTAGCCTTGGCGACACCGCTGCTATGACGGTGACGATGATGATGATGGCCGGGGTCAGAAGCCCGGGTGGTGGCGGGGTAGGGGGAGGGCAGGTGGGCGGCGAGAGCTTTGACGATCGGGCTAGCATCCTTGCTCATGCTGCTAGGTCACGGTACAGTATTCTTCCGGTTGCTATCGGCATCTTGTGTCTTGTGGAGGGTTTAATTTGTTTCTTCTTTGGGACCCTTAGGACCGTGTTTTTGGTGTCGGTTCTTACACGAGGCTACCTCGCCGTGGTCATCAAGCACCTCGGCGTCTCCGTCGCGCTGGGCTCCTAAAGGACTAGGCCCTTAGGCGCACAGCCGCTTCCGAAACTAGGTATTAGCAGGCTGTTAAAGCCCCTTGTTGTGCACGAGGTAACAGTATCTGTACAGTATCAGCTTAGCAAGCATGCAGTGGAGTACGATCTTTACCAGTCAGCAGGGTTGAGAAGTAAAATGAAGTAAGTGTGCATGGAGGCTGAAGCTTTACACACTCTAGACTTCCCCCCGCCGCAGTCTTTTCGGAAGCGCGCTAGCAGCGCTGACGTGGGCGGCGTTGTGATCTTCCTCTGCGTCCAGTTTTTGTCTCTATACAGCGGACCTGGAGGACCTACCTCGTAGTCGCAGCCATTGGCTGCAAAGTAGGTCGTTTTTGTTCGGAGGAGCTAGCTTTCGCGGCAGCTTTTCAGCCTTATCTCGATGGCTCATAGCCGTGGGACGTCCTCAGTTTTCCAATTTTACGACGGTTGCATTGCGTAACCTCTTTTGGCTGCACTGTTGGCGAAGAGCATGCGATAGGAACTGATGGAGCTGGCAGTTACAGCTTACGGTGATGGTACCTTGCTGCAACTTATGCATCCTCTCTGCTGGTGCCATGCCCTTGCCAACTAATTTATGCCCAAGTTTTCGTGAGAGCAGAGACGCTTCTCGAACACAAAGCAAGCATTGCCACAACGATGGACCAGGAATATGTTTTAGTATCCTGCGAATCGATGTGAATATAGGTGGCTGAGCTTGCATTTTATGTTCAGAAGCAAGAGCAACTCAGGCATGAAGCTAGAGCCGAGCTCCAGACGTGTGGCCTGTCCAGGCATCTAAAGGTTTGCACACCTCTTGCTGCTTGTACAGGTTTGGGACAGACAGGATCCAGAACTCTGCCTGCTGCCCACTCGACAGTGTCTTGAGCCAGCGCTGCTGATGCCGCAGAAGGTCGAGAACTCGACGTGACCATGTCAGCCATGGCATGGTGAAAAGGCGTAGCCCTCCCGAAAGAAGTGACTTGTTCTGCATTCTGGAGATTTCGCACCTTCGCGAAGCAATTGCATAGACGTATAGAAGCGAGGATCCTTTCAGACCTCGAATATATATTGCCACTTTAAAGACATCGTGAGCTTCGATCTGCGCTTTAGAAGCATGGGTCGGCGCCTTCACTGTTTTGGCAGTGTTTAACACGGCTGAAGCTATCAACGCCAGAGATCGGTCCAGTTGATCGCTACAGCCAGGGTGGGCCCCCCCTTTGGGCCTGCGAAGAGTAGCAGGGCCACAGACTGCCCAGTTCAGGACAGTCTGCCCGGCTGCTCTTCAGACCGTGATTCGAGTGCCTCATCCACTTGCGATGACGGCCTTTGTTGCGCCCAGGCGCAAAAATCGTCAGATTTCAGGACTAAGCTGTTTGGTTATTGCACTCCGCGCTGGCATTCACGGCGAATTGTTCGTGAAGCTCTAACTCTAACAACCTTTCCATCTGATCTGTCCTTGCAGCTTGATTTTCCTGGCTCGAGCTCACAGCCCTTTTGCGTGAGATCAGCCGACGTCGGGCGCTGAGGACTTTACTGCAGGAGCTTTAGGGCTTTGGGAAGGTGGCTTCAGCATATTTTGTTGCTCAGACTGCAACCTTCCGCACCGCTAGCTCGTTAGCCCACTCTGTTCCCTTGCGGCGGAGTCCCTGCAGCCTTACCACATGAGCTGCCAAATAACATCATCTGAATCTTGAGGAAGCAGAATGCAGCAAGGAAGAGTCCAGAGGTAATCCTGCCAAACCTTCGCGAATGAACCACTGACATTGACTGTCAGAATCTCTGTGTCGATGAATTTTAGTGCTAAGGTTACTGAAGATAACTGCGTGCTGGTGCCATCGCGCACGTTCGACAGACATGCCTGTTATGAACATAACAACCGCGGCAAAGGTACCCTCCAGAGCAACAGCATCGGACATGATACTACGGTTTTAGCCAAGCAGCAGTGCTTTCGTTTCTAGAAGCTGCGAGGAAGGCAGCATTTGCCACAATACACCGTCGCTAAAATAAAGGAACAGAACATGGCACAGCAGCCAGAAAGGGCCAGGTCACAACACTCCGCATGACAAAACATCATTTAACCTCAGCATAACGAGCCATAGCCATTGCATTTCAACCATTGCCACCAACAACAAGGAACTCAAACAGCAAACGGTAAGAAGCAAAGAATAAACCAACTAACATCAGCAGCAACGACAACAGCAGCAGCAACAGCAACCGCAACCGGAACCGCAACCGCAACCGCAACCGTTGCAGCAACCGCGAAACAGCAGCAGCACTGCGGCTGCGGCGGGGGCTCCTGCCACTACTACTACGCTGCTGCTACTGCTACGGCTCCGGCTCCTGCTCCTGCACCGGCACNGAAACAGCAGCAGCACTGCGGCTGCGGCGGGAGCCCCTGCCACTACTACTACGCTGCTGCTACTGCTACGGCTCCGGCTCCTGCTCCTGCACCGGCACCTGCTGCTTCTCCTGCTGCTGCCACTGCTACCGCCACTCCTGCTGCGGCTGCGACTACTACGATGACTATTTGAGCTGCTGCTAGTTCTGCTACCGGCACCGCCAGTACACGTGCCGTGAGCAGTCGCATTTGAAGCTGAACAGCATTCGCAAGCAACATGCCGACTGCACACCAGTGTGGGTAAGCGGTTGTCATCATGACACGAATGAGAGCAACGCTAGTAGTGAGAAGCGCCGTGGTCTCAAAACTGCCTCTGTGACATCGGTCGTTTCTCTGGACAGGGTCCCAATATCAGGAGCAACATAGCAGTAGCCGCTGAAGTTAGAGTAGTAGCACGTAAAAGCAGAGTCATGACCCTTAGCCCAAGGCCCAAGAGCGTTTCGAACGATGCTGCAGTCCGCGAGCTTTCACGGCAGGAAGACCTTCAGCAGGCCAGTTCCATGAATGCTTCCGTTATCCACAAGATTAGAAGGAAATGATAAGTTCATCTATCAGGCGATCATGGGTGGGCATACATACGGTACCAGAACGCACTACTGTGCGTTGGTGGTGATGGTGATGCTGATCTTTATCATGACCACCATGATCATCATCATGGTGATGGCAAAGAAGAGGGTGCTGGTAATGATCATGTGGAAACCGGGCGGGATGAGAGATCAGAGGCCGCCCGAGAATCTGCGCATTTCGGCATGAAATCGCTGCATAGAGGATTCCAAACCCCTTCACCAGTTAGGTCCCTACAGCCTGCCTACCCGAACGCCTGGTTTCGCGACTTGTGAATACTCATTTGTCATATGGGTTGATCTGATCGATTTTGCAAGTTTTGTCTGCGTTGTGTCTACCTGGCTTGGCTTGGGTCCTGCCTCATGCCAGGCCATGCAACGACTTCGATGACTTCGGTGTGCCAAGTTCCGATGATGAGAAGGCTAATCTCGCTGGCAACCAGAGGGTTTAGGATGTAGGGCTTAGCGGGATTATGATTATCATGCCAGCAGAAGTAAGCCATGGCGAAGGCAATGACCAGCTTTGTGTGATATTGCTGCAAGTCTAAGAGTACGATTGTTGGTCAAGCAGTGTGGTCATATGTGATAAAAGTACAGGGGTCCTGCGAATCGTGCTCCCGCCTCTGACTCCCTAGAAGTTGGTTGTACTTCTCTCTTTGAGGCTAGTAAGTGTTGAAAGGGTTTTGGAATTGTGCGAAATTACAAGTGCCGCGTGCTTCGTTCGTGTGCGACTCGACGGGAACAGTGCTGGTGTTTGCGGGCCCGCAAATCGTGCTCCTGTGTAGCTCCCCGCAACAGTGCCGTGTTACCACGGTGTACAGCGTGTTTTGGACTGGTCTTCGGACCTCTGGGGTGCTTCTGGAAAGGTCCCTGGGTATGTAGCTTGGACTGATGGGCTCTGCGAGGTGCTGTTGCAGTGCTCAGGGCCAATGTGGGCACATTTGGCTGTTAGCTCTTGCAGCCATAATTGTTCTGACTGCTAGTGCAAACTGCTGTTATTCATTCCTCAAATACTGGCACTTGCGCCTGCTGCTACTCTGTTAGAGGAGGCACCGCAATATTGATAGTGTACAGCAACTGGCGCAAACACGAACCTGTCTTCACAGTGCGTTAGTCCAGTGTCCAGTTCGTGGGCTGTTGCGATAGTACCACTATACCAGAATCGAATGCGATACTCAAAGCACGTCCTCGTTCTGATATCTCCACTGCCAGGTCCAGAGTGGTTAGCGAAGTGAGATTTATCTTAAGCACCATCCCAAGACTCCAAGACCTTATAGAGCTTGTGAGCGCTTGGTTGCGAGCGGTTTCGACGGCACGTGTAAACGGCAATAGTCAGTTCCGGGTACGATGACTTTTCAATGCACGGGCATGTGCTGCTGCCTCGTCATAAGTACAACTTTCATTGAAGGTAATTATGTGCTTCGGGCGTTTGATACTCGTGCTTACCATTCTCGCTCCTATCGTAGTTCATGGTTGTCGCGTCGGCTTCCGCGTGATTCGCGTGGGAAAGCTGTAAGCACATGTTAAGAAACTGAGATAGCATAAGAGCCGTATGACTATATATTACTTCTGTTGCAGCCCACCATCAGTTTTCCAGAACTACAGTGGCTGCTGCTTTGGCCAGGCCCTGTTCTAGTTTCTCAGAGTTTGCACGGTGTGCTTTGACAAAATCCACCAACCCCACGCCTATATGCCATATGGGTAGTTGTCAAAGTTATGGTACCTTTTAGGGTACCCTAAATATTAGGTGCCGTATTATATTAAGGACCCAGAAAAGGGGATCCTAATTTTGACAGCCACCCAATATGCCCTCACGCCTAAACCGTGCTTTTCAGGAGCTGCTGAACCTCGGCCGCTATGCTTCCGCAACTGCACGCCGCCGTCAAATCAAGAAGGGTCAGGTCCGCGGCCATGACCAGGTTCAGGTTTCGATCTTAGGTTTGGTAAAGTGTAGCCTGTTAGCGTTTAGGCTTCCTTGTTTGGGTTGAAGTTCAGAGCAGAGAACCAAGTTTTTGAGATGGCGCCTATCAGAAATAGACTCTGCAGGCGGTGGACACGAAGCCAGTGACCTGGCCCGCAAAATGTGGTGTTCAGCGAGATGCCTGTCGTTGGAGATCTGTTGTCGAAACGGGACACGGATCCGAACTTCTGCGCTCAGGTTGCAAAGCCAGAGCCCATCAAGACTGAAGAAAGTCCAAAGCAGACGCAGGCTTGTTGACATGCTTCCGTGCTCTGCTACACGTCCCGGGCGCTAGCATGGGATTCAGACGTATGTCAACCCTGTCCTCAGTGGTTTCTCAAGGGTGAGCGAGAACAACTTCCTCGTGCCGGCAGGTCGTGGTTCCGAGCAAGCCCGAGCGCAAGTCTTGGGCAGATGTGGCCTCGGACGATGAGGTGCAACTGGGCACGGGGTGGACATTGGTAGAGTTCAGGCCCGCAACTTGCATGGCTCCTCTCTCAACCGACCTGGGCAGGACATGACGGATTTCGCGTGGACGCCCCAGGAGGCCTTCCGCGCGAGTTATGACCAACCGAGGACATGGCTATACCGTACTGAAGCCGCAGTGTTTGCAGACCCCTAGTCGGGTCGCCCTTCCAAGCTCCGGTGCCATCGCCTATTATTCGGCTGCTGGACTTGCGTCTTCCACGCCAAACCCTGCCAACATGCCCATTCGTGTTTGCACTGGCTGTCAATTCCATTGCAATTGAGAGAGATCCAAGCTATACTTTTCGGACCAATGTGAAACGAGCGACTGCTTTTGTGTGTGAAATTATTTAAGTACAGTCGTTTACCGGTGGCAATAATTAGTGGTCGGAGCTTCCTCTACTGCAGGAGCAGGAGGGGGCAGGGCTTAAAACGAGATCAAGCATGTTTATGACCCGATGTAACTCTATCTAAGCTTGAGATGATTTGAGTGACCGAGACAGGGCCACCCCTAAAAAACATACGCCACGGATCGAATGAGAACTCAAGAAGATAGGGCTGCTGGGAGAAGGAGGGCGTGCTTCAAGCGCCGGGTAACAGTCTGGTTTGAAGACCATGGTGCAAAGTCATCCTGGCTGTGGTCATAGGGCCATCGATCGACACGTAGGTAGACACCACGAGAAGTTGCGGAGTTGCTGTCAGGCCGCGAAGGTGGTGCCGTCGCCCGTACCCGCGACGGACAACGCTGAGGAGGGCGACGGCTGGGAGCTCAGCGAAGTCTGAAGAGCCCAGATCAACGTCCTAGGCCTTTGGAGTTCTGCTGATCTAGCAACAGACTTCGCATGAAGCAGTAGCCTGCGAGTTTTGGCATCGTAGCATCAAGCGTCTTGCGCGGACTCTGTCCGAGGACTGTGCTGGGATCCCATCGGCATGGGCACGACGGAGATGCTTGGCAGGGCCCAGATTCTAGTTGCTAGGATGTGGACGGGGGCTTATGGAGATGCGCAACATCAGGCGGCTTGACAGGGCCTGTGAAGGTACGGACTTTTGCCTCAGGCCCTGGGAACCTTTGCCTGCAAAGTCACCACGAAGGGTCATTTGAGCTGAGCCAAAAGAAGTGCTAATGCCCAGGTCCTCCATTTCGGAGTTGCTCTGGAACAAGGTGAACGTGAGCAAGCCTTCTGAGACTGCGAGAAATCCCAGAGGCTTCGACAAGTGGCCCCCTGACGGCACTCGGAGGGAAGGGGGGAGGGATGCCAGGAGGATGGTTATGTTGCTTTCAGCTCGGCACTGAGCTTGCGCAGATCATACTTGCTGTGACCTCCCGCTAGACCACGACTGCAACCGCTGTTGCCGTCGGCTCTTTGCTGCCTCTGTTCCTATATGCACATTTGTTCCAGTTTTCTTGTAGCAGCGATTATGACTCGTGGCGATTGCTTTTGTAGTGCTACACTGAGCATTGGCACTATACTCATCTTTACTGAATCTTCACTGGTTCTTCTGCTGAGTACGAGTATGTACATATGTTTCGAGGTTACTGTTGCAAACTCTGATGGGGGCATCGCAGCTCCTACTCAGCAAGCAGTCTTCTAAGTCAAACATCTTTAGCAATCTCTGTAATGCACCTTAGACAAGGAAAGGTACCTCTCCTCCTACGTCTACCGACTCAAGAACCCCTACACCCTAGCATCCCTAAACCTCGCAAACAGGCCCGCAGGTGGACATTACAGGAATCCTCAACGCTGAAACAAAGGGCCACCCGGAAAGAGTACCCTAAACCCCTAAAAACCTTAAACCCCTAAAACCTGAAACCCTAAACCCCTCAACCCCTAAAAACCCTTAAACCCCTAAACCCCTAATCCCCTAAACCCCTAATCCTCCAAACCCGTAAACCCTAAACCCCTAATCCCCTAAACCCCTAAAACCCTAAACCCCTAAACCCTAAACCCGTAAACCCTAAACCGCTAATCCCCTAAACCCCTGAACCCCTAAACCCTAAACCCCTAAAACCCTAAACCCCTAAACTAAACCCCAAACCCCTAAAATCCTAAACCCCTATACCCTTCTCTGCTACCCCGAAAGCTTCCATCACCAGGTCGTGGAGCACCACCGCCACGTCCACCGATGGTGATGTGCCAGAAGATGAGGAGCCAAAAGAGGTTTAGGGTTTAGGGTTTAAGGTTTAGGGTTCAATAATAGTAATTGTCAGTAATAGTGATAGTAATAGTAATAGTAAGGGTAATAGTTCTAGCAATAGCAATAGCGTAATAGTAATAGTAATCATTCCACGCAAATGCAAGGCCGAAGTGTATATCCCAAATCCGATAGGCACTAGCCTAATACTTAAAGCTCTAAACCCCAAATTGCAAAGATACTCATGGACCTTGCCTCACAGTGGCCCCAAGTTTGGCAGTATGAGCTGAGGGCTCAACCCCGATTCTCTCAGGCGATTAGGGTGTGGGGCTTAGGGCCAAGTATTCGGGTAAGAGAGTGATTTCCAGTAGTGGCACGTCTTCCTGTTGCTCCTTCCAAAGGAAATCAGTCCTCAGCTGGTGCAGGACGTGTCGCCGTCTGCGCAGTCACAGGCCGAAGCTGAGGATGTCGTTAGCTCCCTGGGTTTATCGGGGGGACTGTCGGAGGCTACGAATCATCCGATCGGAAAAGTAGTTCAAGGTCTTCTGCCATCCTGTGCATTGCAGGAAGTCTGGCAGACCTCCACCGTGGCTTTCAACCCTAGGCCCTAGGCCCTAAAAATCAAACTCTCTAAAGGCCAAAGCCCTACACCCAGGACCGTAACCCCAGATCTTCGGAAACCTTCGGTTGAGTTTTCTCGTGTATTGGGGCCCGCTTCCGGCTGGGGACACGAGAGTTGCCTCCGCGTGCTGTGGAGGCTCCAGTCAGCATCATCAGCTCGGAAGACAGCGCATCCTTGCAGGCCACGGAATCATCTGCATTAGTATACGGACATAGTATTTGGCTGCAATATTTCCTTTGTTACTAGTACCATGGCTTATACAGTATCGACAGTCGGTAGTTATGTATGCATGTATGTGTGTATGTATGTATGTATGTATGTGTATATATACATATATATGCATATATAATCATATATACATATAGATGTATCTATGTGTGTTTGTAGGTGTATATATTGCAATCCAGACGAAACCAGCCAATCTCGTTTCCGAAAATAGAGAACCCTAATCTAGTACCCTAAATAGTAGGAACCTTATTATAAGGACCCCCAAATAGTTACCAGATACCTCTAATTTTCGGAAACTCCCATATGCACTTCTGCAGAGCACAGCGGGTCTTTCGGACTTCACAAGTTTTCTGGACAGACCGGCCTCTTCCTGGCCACATCTACCGATGAGTCAGACAAGTCCCTTGGCACTTTTCAGTGTCGCCCTTCAGAGCTTTCATGCTTAACATGCTATTGTCATTATCATCTTCTTATCATGATTGTTAGTATTGAAATAAGTAGTGGTCTGAACGTAGTGGCGTTGAAAAGAAGTGGCTGGCTTGTCCATCTGAGGCAGCGGGTGTCCTCGCCGGCCATGATGCAGGAGCAAAAAAGGGGATGGAGTCATGAAATCAGCAAAGCAGGGCTGGACTGGTATGTATGGATGTTTCCATAGTTTTTCCCCGCATATGGGAGTTTCCGATTATAGGGGACCATATTATAGCACCCTAAATAGTAGGATCCCTTTAATGAGGACCCCAAAATAAGGTAGCCCTAACTTTAGGAAACTCCCATACTGCGCACTCTCGACAAGCCTTACTTTTCAGAAACTCTAAACCCTAAACCCCTGAACCCCTAAACCCTAAACCCCTAAACCTCTAAACCCCTAAACCCTAAACCCCTAAACCCCTAAACCCTAAACCCAGGAGGCATCACAGCGGGTCGTACAGTCGGCCCCCACCTTCGTGATGCCAATGACCAACCAGGCAGGGGCCTGACCCATTCGCACCCAGCCATAGGAAAGTACTATAGGGGCCTTAATAATGAGAATAGGGTTCCTTCAAACTTTTTAAAGAGGTCTAGAAGGGTTACTATAAGGGGTATTATGAGGGTTTGGTAGTATAGGGGCCTAAATAATTGCCTACACTATTTTGGGGTTCTTTATTATAATTATAGTATACGGGGCCCCAAGACCCTTTTCTGATTATTAAGGTCCCTATATTGACCGGCCTGTTCATTCCCGAACAGCTTCGGACACCCTCACTGTGCCAGGCAGCGCAGGCGACAATGGTGGCTGTGCCGGCAGTTCAAGCAGTACAAGCCATGCCAGCAGTGCAAGCGCTGCCAGTGCAAGCGCTGCCAGCAGTGCAAGCAATGCCAGCAGTGCAAGCAATGCCAGCATTGCCTGGGTTTACATATCCTGCCGCCATGACATTCCCTTTCGGCATGGGAATGCTGCCTGCCGTCATGTCCATGATGCCTTGCAGCACTTCAGAGTGTTGTGACATGAATGTGGGAGGTATGAGTGGATCTGCATGTGCTATGCCGCACTGGATGCTATGACTACACTGGAATGAATTCCTTGCCATTCTCCTGTCCTCCCTCTTCCTTTGACTTGTCACCGCAAGCTTTCAGAAGCCAAGTAGCTGGGACATGTTGCTGTAGATTGTGCCAGGACATGCATTTGGATCCCAAATGTATGCCGAATACTAGCTCGTCGAGTGAGAGAATGCGATTCGGACTGGGAGGCAGACGTGACAAGCCGACGCCAGCGCAACAACACCGCCGGACCAAGGTTGGGCACAGACAAGCTTTCAGAACCGGCTCGGTCTACACGACTCACCAATTTGGCAGGTGCAAGTAACTAGCAAATGCACCTACAAACGTCAGTCGCGCAACACGCGCGCGATCGTAAAGACAACGTTACCCATTGGAATGTGATAAAGGCTCCACAACACAGCAGCAGTGGGAGTCATCTCACATGTTAAGCACCGGTTTATCCCTCTACGCGTCTGTCCATCGAATCTATCAGTCTAGCTGTCTATCGCTTTTTTGAAAACACATGCTTTGCATGCGCACTTTTCACACCTGCCCCGTGTTCTACCCGCCGTTAGCTGCACAAATACAGGCACTCATGCGCACGCACATGTGCAGCTAATTCTGTAGTGCCTTGCGCAAATCGTGTACTTATGTATGCATGCATGCATATTTGCATGTTTGCGTGTATATGCATGTATGTATGTTCATGCACGTACGTACCTTGTATGTGTGTCATGTAGGAATGTAGGTAGGTAGGTTGGTAGAGACAGGCCTGGCATGCATGCATTTGTGTACGTACGTATGTATGAATGTGTGAATGTATGAACGTATGAATGTAGGTAGGCACAGGCAAGCACGCAAAACGCACATGTGCGCATTTTGTTTGAGGTGCATGTGAGTGCGGTTTGTGTGCTTGCATGTCTGTAACGTATGCACGTGCGCAATGTCAGGCATGTTAGTCTGCGTTGTATTCAAACATTGACATGATGCATGCTACCATGTATCTAGACTCTGGGCTGAAGGTGGTTTGGGTAGGCATGGCAGGCAGACCGCGGCATGCACAGATGTGCATCCAGGTACTGCAGCATGAAGACAAAAACTGCTGGATCGCTTGCTAGATGAGAAGGGGAGACAGGTGCCGTCTAATTCCTGTCAGCATGTGACAAACTGGATGAGCCAAGGACACATCAGCAGCACGTTCCCAGGCAAGTCGACGCCCAGCAGACTCGGGGAAAGGAGGATGAGATCGCGTCTCGGCTGGGTGGCTTTTGAAGGTGCTGACACGGCGACAGGACAGGACCGGACAGGAGCTTGACCATGAAACCCAAAACTGCGTTCAGTCCCTTCGTTATGCCGTGCAACACTCGTCGCTCATGATTTTCCAGTTAGGCTTACACCGTTATTTACAGTGGTTTCGTTGTTCATGAAGTGTAAGAAGCAATCATTTTCCAGGTCTTGGTTTTTATTAAAACACGGACCAAATTGCGACCCTCTCGTGCGAAGGGCTTTTCGGTATATGCTGGTAGCATGGACGTTCTCATCCTGCAGGCATGGATGCTGCGACACTGGATGTGCTGGTAACATGGACGTTATCACGTGGCGACACACTACATTACGGAAGGGCCACAGGCCTGGAGCCCAGAACACCGGAGGCCCCATCGATTTCGTGCTCTGCAAGCGCAAAACCTCGAAAAACCCGAAGCGCGCCCCACCCGCTGGAGTGCGGCAGGACGCTGGGTCTGAAGGCAAAAACTGCACCGCAGGAGCCGGGTGGCCTTCCAAGGGACCCTCCATTTCTTCTGATTGTTGGCTCATATCTCATGTCTTTGTCTCCGGCCCTTTTGCCGGGTCCTTGCGCTGTCGAGCTTGCAACTCGTACCCATAGACCTCGACCGCGTTCCCCACAGAGGAACCATCATGGGGTCAGGGGTGTAGAGATTTGGGTATAGGCCCTAGACCCTGAGATCGATGTGGAATATCAGCAAGTAGGGCGCCCGAACAAGGACCTTGAATTGTAGAATCTGAGAGCTGCACCCCCAAAACCCTGCTGTAAACCCTAAACCCTGAGCCCTAAACCCTCCGCAACATGCGGATTCTACCGACCTTAACTGCTAGGTGGAAAAAGGTGCTCAAAAAACAACACCCTAAACCCTCCCCCCGCACGAATGCTCGGTCCCAAAGCTGCAAGGCTCGTCCGATTGCGCTCCGCTCTGGTCTTGGCCTTGAAGGAGATACGAATATAGGGGCCTGTATAATTACTAGTACTATTTTGGGGAGCAAGGTGGCTTAGATTTGGTCGTCCTTCTATAGCAATGATAATAATAAGTGCCCGGTCGCCCGCCACCCCTTCGGAGAACATGGAAGCATTGTGCGTGGACTCCACGCGTCAGTGTTACCACGCGCTCTGAGAAATGAACAGACCACATGCGCCTTGAAATGCTAGGCCGAAGCTTGTTTTGAGGTTCGTTGCAGCCATTCCTCAGGATTCTGAAATTCTTGAAAGCATGTGCTCTGTCCCGCGGCAACCGCTCGTAATCTTCCGTAGTTTTAAGTGCCGTCTCTGCATATGTGTTCTTGCAGTCAGCATTACTTCGCTGTGTCTGATCCTCGCGGCATGACATGAGACACATTCCTGTCTGTGCGTAGGCGCAGGTATACGAAGATGTTTGTGGCCTTTCTGCACTTATATCTTGGCGTACGTGTTCTTAGCTCTTAACGCTTCACGAGCAATCAGTGTTACATACATACATACATGCATAAATATGGCTGTATATACATATTATACACATATAGATTCTGTTTGCACACGCACACATCTTCGTAAAGAATCGGTGCACTTAGTCGTGGTATGATTGCAATGCGTACTTAATTATTTATGCACAAGTTGGGGCAGTATTATTTTGCGTCGCCACCGAATGTTCTGGCACACTGCTACGCTACCAGGGGAGCTCAAGGATGATCATCACCGAATGGAAGTCCTTAGCTGTTTTGCGGTTTCGGCGTTGCGATTTGAACCTTCGCCTTTGATTCCCCAGAACCGCGACAAGATTGCCACCCCGAAAGACGCCGCCCCATCTTGTTCGTCTCAGCCTTGTTCCCGCCTTTGCCTAAGAGGACCGCCTATGGGCAGATCGCATCGCTTCCACCAGAAGAACACCACAATGGGCGTCCTGAGCGAAGACGCTCGCATCTTTACCAAGCGCTCCAACAAGGCTTGTGTGTCGCAGTGTTTTATCGCTTCAGCGGCTTGTGCCTGACTCAAGCCAGCCAGCTTTAGGCGTAGGCGTAGTGCAAGTGTAAGACGTAGTTAAGCGTAATGGTGACTGCAGCAGCAAAGCACAACACGCAGAGTCATGCAATGCCACTGCACAGAGACAAGCGTCAAGTGCCTAGTTTCTGCGAATACGGAAGAGTGAGCAAGCCTACCCCATACACAGACTTTCAACATGTATACGTATGCACAAATGTGTTGCGTCCACAGCAATTTCACCATAACTATCGCCTGCAGCATCCCTTCCATCGTAGTCAGGAAAACGCACTTGGTGCAGAAACGCCAGCCGACAGCCGATTGCCGACAGGGCAGACTTAGCATCGTCTGCGAGAACAAGGTCCACTTCCAGGGGACGGTGCGTTATGCCGCTACTGGGCAGGAAAGTCTTCTTCCAGGCACCAAGCCGACAACATGAGCTCATCTTACGGGTCGTGCGAGGTGCAGTTCACCGACGGAGAGCTTTGCAGCGCAGACGGAGCAGCATGGCGTAACGAATCAGAACGAGGTCCAGTCCTCTCCTGGTCCCTCAGAAGTCAGGGCATCTTGATGGATTCGGTCGAAATCTGTGAGCGCTGTGAATGTGTGTGTAAGCCTTCTCAGACCGCATGCAACCATGTTGATCGTGTGCTGGTTTATTGAGTTTATTGCTGCAAGCTGATGAGCAACTTATGGTCTGCAAGGTGGGCTTCATCATCTCCTCGGATGTTCCTTGCACCAAGAACATTCAAAAGATCGTGTCGGTCTTTGCCAACAGAACCGGACGAATCTGCGGCCTGGCCCACAAGAAACACCATAAAGGTTGGAACCTGGAAAAGGATGATGAGTGCGGTTTCCTTCCAGGCATGGGCCAAAGAGTTTCCAATTCTACGGAGGTGACTGCAACCTTTTGCTTGTATAGCGGACTGTTGTGCTGTCATCACAGTGCATTTGCGCAGTTCTAATATCGACTGTACGCTGAATGTATGCTTATGTCTGCATGCATGGATGGATGGATGTGCATCTAATGCAAAAGCATGATGCATATAGTACATATAGATATATACACGCACACACGTCTTCGCATGCTAGAGGTTCTATATTGTATCTATATAGTTAGATCTGTTCATGTATGTACGTGCGTAGGTGTGTATGTCGCATGCATGCATGGATGGACGGATGGATGGTTGGATGGATGTAACTGTGTATATATATATATATGGCATATGCACGCAGGCACGAGATGGATACATACTTGTGCATCTACAGACATACGTGTCCGCGTCACACGTCCACACGACAACCGACCCTTTTGTTGTGGCAGCTACGTTTGTGCACCAGTGCACACGCTGGGTTACGCACAGGCCAAATCTTTAAGCGCTAGACATACCGCTGTGCTGGGTACATTCAAAGCATCATGCGTGAACATTCTGGGAGACTTGAAGTATCTGTTTAGGTCCAAATTCGAGCCGCTTACGAGTACTTGCTGTTGTGCTAGCAGGCATCCGCGTGCACGACGAGGTCGTACGTTGCCCAGAAAGGGTGAAATGCCTGGAAGTGGGAGACTGGTTGGAGGCGGAATGCCGCGGCACGGCTTCAGGGTTTTTGGATGTAGCGCTTATGACGGGTTGGGGTACGGATAGAGAATAGTGGGATTGCTCAACTAGCAACTGGTCAAGAGGCTCTTCGCGCCATCGAGTTTGGGTTTTTGCAGTCTTGTATGTCTCTGTCCTTGTCAGAATTATATTAGTATTATAGTATTCGAGTATTATGGTATTATTGTATTATAGTATTATATAATATTAGTTTGCTGATTATCTGGGCTCTCAGAGCAAACTGCATTGTGGCTTGTAGTGAAATGATTGGGTCATGGCAGTGGCGTGGGGGGTTGGCCAACACACCGTCGGCATGCTGGTGCTGCAGAAAGGGTTAATGCAACAGTTGCCAGACGTATTCGAACCATGGCTGCTGTTCACCGGAGCTGCCTACGGGGTATATTCGTGAGCTGGTTTCGTCCACTTCTCGAAGAACTACCGCTGCTACTGCTGCTACTGCTACTGCTACGACGACGACTACTACCACTACTAGTACTACTGCTACGTACTACTACTACTACTACTACTGCTAAAACTGCTACTGCTGCTACTCCTGCTTCTTCTACTGCTACTACTGCTACTACCACCACCACTACCACTACCGCCACTACGACTGCCACTACCGCCACCACTGCCACTACCGCCACCACCGCCACTACCGCCACTACCGCCACTGCCGCCACTGCCGCCACTACCGCCACTACCGCCGCTACCCGCTATCACTACCACTATCACTACCACTATCACTACCACTACCACGACAACTATCTGCTGCTGCTGCTACTGCTACTACTACTACCACTACTACTAGTACCACTACTACTGCTGCTGCTGCTACTGCTGCTACTATTACTACTGCTACTGCTCCTACTCCTACTCCTACTCCGACTCCTACTCTTACTACTACTCCTACTACTACTACAACTACTATTACTGCTCCTGCTCCTGCTCCTACTCCTACTGCTCCTACTCTTACTCCTACTCCTACTCCTACTCCTACTCCTACTACTACTACTACTACCACTACCACTACTACTACTGCTGCTGCTACTACTACTACTACTACTGTGACTACAACAACAATAACTACAACTACTGCTACCACCACTGCTACCACCACTACTACTGCTACTGATGCCACGACTGCGACTGCGACTTGCGACTGCGACTGCTACTGCTACTACTGCGACTGCTACAACAACAACAACTACTACTGCTACTGCTACTGCTACTGCTACTGCTACTCCCACTACTGCTACCACTACTACTACGACGACTACTACTACTACTCCTGCTACTACTGCTACTACGACTACTAGCACCACTGCTAGCACAAAAGCTAGTATTGCTACTACTGCTGCCTGGACTAGCTGCCACTCTGTCCTTGGCTCGGTTGCCTGCATGCTTTTGCGCAGGTGTTCAGCGACCTCACCCAGCAGACCGTCAGCTTCACTGTTTGGCCGAAGGCCCTTTGCTCCACTTCTATTGTGTTTCCAGGGTTGCGTGTTGACTTGTCTCCGCTTTTTAGAGGTTACGGTTGACCGTTTGAAACTTGGTTTTTCGGCCTATGCAAGAAGCCATTGCAGAATCTTCGGGCAGATGCCTTAAATCCCGAACTTCATGATGCAAATCCCAGGACGGCTCAGAACCATCTTTTGCCACCGTCTCTTTCAAGGAGACTCTGGCGCAGGTGAGCCTCGGGAAATGTAGCTACGGCGGTAAGATTTGTCCAGGATCTGTGTACGGCTGCTGCACTTTTCCACAGCTACCAACAACAATTCTGCCTGTAGTCTCCATTGTAGTTCGTTTGTTTGCTTGACCAAATTTATAGTATAGGATCCTAACCATGAAATTATGGTCTTGAAGGCAAGATCTGTGGGGCTAGAGACCCAGATGCGCCTGTCCCCGTGCCTCCGGTCAATTTGACCTGATATGTGCAGATTGCATTTGCATGAGGTCTGCACCGGGATATAGAGCGAGGTGCATCTACTTTTGGCCCGGACTTTAATTTTTCTCTCAGGGCTTCCTCCCGATGGTTTGGTGACGGCGACGGCTGCCTAAACCCGCCAAAGTCGTAAAAAGACCGGGGCGAAGGATGAAGATATAAGATCCGAGGCTCGTGCACGCGGTGTGAATGGCCTGCCACGCAGCGTCTGTGGCTGCTTGGAGCTGCAACGCTCTTCGCAGACGTCGGTTTGGGGTTTAGGGTTTTGGGAGCACCAGTGTTATAGTGAGAGTGCAGGGCTTCAACTGTTCCGCGTGTTGGTTGTGAGCGCATGTGATCCGCTGTCACTATACTACTATACTACTATACCACCCAGTTGTCATAAGTTTCGGCATGCACTTCAACAAAGGCCGAGTACCCGCAGCTTTGCACCTTGTTGAAGATGAGGTTATCGTCACTCTTACCTTGACGACATTGCTGCTTCTGGTATGACGGTGATTTGTTTTTTCTACTACTAGTACTATATGGGTACTTCTCTAAATTCGGGTTGCATTTTGGGTCCTTTTTTTTGGGGTGCCGTACTGGTCATGGTCATGATCTTTCGGCGGGACCTGTGGTGGTGGGGTCGGGCGGGTCGGCTACGGGAGCTTGATGATGGCATTGCCTTGGAGGCTTGCTCTTCTTGCTAATAAAGGGGCCTTAATAATTACCTTTGCTGTTTTGGGGGTTCCTCATTATAACTTATAAATGTAGTATAATGTGCAGCAGATCGGTGTGACCCTGAGGACTTAGGACCGTGTTTTTGGTATCGGTTCTTACACGAGGCTACCTCGCCGTGGTCATCAAGCACCTCGGCGTCTCCGTCGCGCTGGGCTCCTAAAGGACTAGGCGCACAGCCGCTTCCGAAAGTAGGCCATTGTGGCATTGTCGGCTGTTAAAGCCCCGACCGTGTAGTTAGTAGTTTATACACTATGTAAGAGTATATCAGCTTTAGTAAGCATGCAACAGATTACGAACTTCTTCTTTACCGATTGAGAAGTCAGCATTCAGGCTGAGTCTTACATGCTCTCGACTTCCCTCGCCGCAGTCTCTTCGGGAAGCAGCTCGCCAACAGCGCCAACAGCGCTGATGTGGGCGGCGCTGTGATCTTCCTCTCTATACAGCGGACCTGAGGCCATACCTCGTCGCAGCCATTGGCTGCAAACTAGGTCGTTTTTGTTCGGAGGACGCAGCTTTCGCGGCAACTTTTCAGCCTTATCTCGATGGCTCACAGCCGTGGGACGCCCTCAGTTTTCCAATTTTACGAAGGGCTGCATGCTTGGCGAAGAGCGATGGAAATTGACAGGTATACATCTGCAGCGTGCAGTGATTGAAAGCTTCCCGCGACTCATGCTTTGTCCCTGCTGGTGCCATGCCTGCCATGCCCTTACCAACTAAGTTTATGTGCAAGTCTTCGTGGACGAGAGAAGGTTCTCGTACACAAAGCAAGCAATGCCACCCCGAAAGACCAGGAATATGTTTTACTGCCGTGCAAATCGATGTGCATATAGTCAACTGGCCGAGCTTGCAAATTATTCTCACTCAGGCATGAAGCTAGTGCCGAGCTCCAAACTTGAGACCTGCCCAGGCATCTACAGGTTGCACACCTCTGCTTGTACAGGTCTGGGACAGACAGGATCCGAACTCTGCCTGCTGCCCACTCCACGGCTGTCTTGAGCCAACGCTGCCCATGCTGCGAAGGAGGGTCGAGAACTCGAGATGACCATGTCATGGCATTGTCAACAGGTGTAGCCCGCCCGAAAAAAGTGACTTGTCCTGCATTCTGGAGATTTCGCACCTTCGCGAAGCAATTGCATAGAAGTATAGAAGCGAGGATCCTTTCAAACCTCGAATAAACATTGTGCCACTTTATGTGAGCTTCGATCTGCGCTTTAATAGCGTGGGTCGACGCCTTCACTATTTGCATGGCTGAAGCTATCAACGCCAGAGATCATCGGAGTTTAGCCCAGGTCATGCCAGGTCCAGTTGATCGCTACAGCCGGGTTGGGCCCTCCCTCAGGCCTGCGAAAAGTAGCAGGGCCACAGACTGCCCCGCTGCTCTTCAGACCGCCTCACATCCAGTTGCGATGGTGGCCTCTGCTGCGCCCAAGCGCAAAAATCGTCAGATTTCAGGACTCTGCGGTTCAGTGGCTGCAGTCCACGCTGGCATTCACGCCGATTTGTTGTCAAGCTCAAACAACCTTTCCTGTCCGTGCTGTTGCGTGAGCTGCGGATCCATCTGAATCCATCTGATCTGTCCTTGTAGCTTGATTTGCTTGGCTCGAACTCACCGCCCTGTTGAGTGAGATCAGCCGACGCCGGGCTCTGAGCGGGAGCTTTGGGACAGCGCCGGAGCCGATCCGGACACCCCGGTAGCTCGCTAGACCACTCTGTTCCCTTCTGGTGGAGTCCTTGCAGCCTTACCACATGTGCTGACAGATGCTGTAATCCGACCGACTCAGAATGCGGCAGGGCGATGAACCAGGAACATAGACTAACGTCAACTCTGTGCTGATGAATGCTAATCCTACGGTGGCTGATGATTGCTGCGTGCTAGTGCCATGGCACACTTGCCACGGACATGCCTGTGATGAAGGTAACCACTGCAGCAGAAGTGCCCCCCCCCCACTGCAACAGCGTTGCACATGCTTTAACGGTTTCACACCAAGCAGCTGCTACGACGATGACGTCTACTGCTCCTCCTCCGCCTCCTATATAGACTCGATCCCAATATGGGAGTTTCCGAAAATTAGGGGGACCTAACTTTGGGGGTCCTTATGATAAGGATCCTACTCTTTGGGGTACTAAATTAGGGTACCCTATTTTCGGAAACTCCCATATCAGGACCAATACAGCAGAGGCCACTGAAGTTAGAATCGTAGCAGCCTCAGCAGGCCACCAGTGAGAAGCCTTACTTGACCCAAGGCCCAAGCACATTTTGAACGATGATGAACTCCGCGAGCTTTGAAGGCAGGAAGGCCTTCAGCAGGCCGGTTCCACGGGATGCTGCGGTTATCCATAAGAAGATCAGGCTAATACAAGGTTTGTCTGTCGGACTCCGTCGTGGGCAGACATAATGTATCAGAAGGCACCGCTGTACGATGGTCGTACTGATGGTGATGGTGATGATCTTCATCACCTCACGATCATCATGATGAACAGGATAAACATGATGTCAATGGTGATGATGAGCAGATGACGAAGAAGCGGCTGCTGGTAAAGGTGACGAGTATGATTCAGCATGATCGTGAGGAGAAAGGGGAGGATTGCACGGATGGAGAGGAGGATGAAGATAGCAGATGAGGGGCTTGAAGCACAGCAGCAGTGTTCGCTAAAGTACTTAGTAGGCGTCACCACAAGCAGCTCGCTGCTTTTGGCTGGATGAGTTTCTCATGCTAGAGACGCCGGGCCCCCTTTGCAGACCCCACCCCCACTCTCCAGAATGTCAGAAACTTTGGCAATAGAGGTTTAAAAAAGACCCTTGACCTAGGTCCGCAAGGCCTTCCTACAAACGAATGCTTGGTTTTGCGACTTCAGGATCACCATTTTGCATGCATCGATTCGTCCTGTTTGCTGGTGTGTTTTCGCTGCCTGGCTTACTTGCATCCTGCCTCACGCCAGGCCATGCAACGACTTCGATGACTTCGGTGTGCCAAGTTCTGATGACGAGAAGGCCGCATCCCTCTCGCGCTGGCCCAATCACCTTTTACAGTTGTCACCAGATCGACGCAGGGTTACGAGAAAACTTGACATGATGCCTGCTGGTTTGCCGATGTTTGCGACTGTTGTCAGCAGTGCGAATGACGAATGCTATGACCACTTGTGGGTGCCAGTGTTGTGAATCTATGAGTACGACAAGTTGCTCAAGCAGTGTTGTACAACTCTAGCTATAGGGTTCCCATGAATCGTGCTCCCGCCACAGTCTGGTGTTCGTTTTGGCCTTTACGTCGCTCGCAGTCGTGCAGTCCTGGCAGGGCCACAATCGCACACGATACTGAAAACGGGTCCTCGTTCTGACAGCCATGGTTTAGTTTAGGGTTTAGAGCTCGACTGCCAAGTCCAGAGTGGCTCCCGAAGTGAACTAATTACCTAAAAGAGCCGTTGGCACATGACAATTTGTGGGCCCTTGCTTTGCGAGTGGTTTCAAGGTCACGTGCAGCAATCGTCACAAGAGAGCCTGAAACGGGTGCCGTCCAGGTGCTGTTGGACCTTGGTCGCTATGCTTCCGCAACCGCACGCCGCCGTCAAATCAAGAAGGCCCAGGCGCCCGTGACCAGGTTCAGGTTTCAGCCTGATAGGGCTTAGGTTTGGGGCTTTTAGGCTTGAGATGGCTTGGGGGTTCGGCCAGAAGCTCAGAGCATGGAACCAAGCTTTTGACAGGGTTAGCCCAACCGAATGTAGTACTTGCAGGTGGTGGACACGAAGCCAGTGACCTGGCCCACACGATGGGGTGTTCAGCGAGATTCCTTCCGTTTGAGATCGTCCAATCGGGACATGGAGCCTCAGGGAAGAACTTCTGCACTCAGGTTGCAAAGCCAGAGCCCATCAAGACTGAAGAAAGTCCAAAGCAGACGCAGGCTTGGTGAGCATGCTTCCGTGCTCTGCTACAAGGGTGCGTGAGCGTCAACATCCTCCTCGTACCGGCAGGTCGTGGTTCCGAGCAAGCCCGAGCGCAAGTCTTGGGCAGATGTGGCTTCGGACGATGAGGTGCAACTGGGCACCGGGTCGATATTGGTGGATCTGATGGCATGACAGCCTCACAAACAATTAAGCAACTAGTCGGTGGCTAGGTTCGCACAGTTTAGTGCACGGTGTTCAGGGGGAACTGTGTGTTGAGCATATCATATGGCATTTACACCGTGGGCATCCTCAGGACCTCCAACCTCCAGCTTCCATGGCTCCAAGACCCGAAACTCCAACTTCTTAACCGATGGACAGGACATGACGGATTTCGCGTGGACGACCCAGGAGGCCTTGCTATCCCTGTCATGACGGTTCGTTTGAGACCCAAAGAGGACGCCACTAAATGCTACTGAAACCTACCCGGCCCTACCACCTTCACAGGAATGCCTACCTTCAACATGTTACCTTTAGGTGATTTTTTGGGCTCCTCCTCCTTTCTTCCTCTTTGGGGTAGTCCTCCGTATGGTCAGCTTTGGTCGTTGCGATTGCGATTCTCACAAGTATCCGCTGCGTGTCAGATCATGCCTCGTTCCTTTATCTAGACAAGAAGAGTAGAGTATAGTATGTTTCATAAACCGTTATCATGAGTATACTTCGTATTCTTTTGTATTTGTTTGCGATAGTATTGCAAATCATTGTTTGTTACACACCTAGAGTAAGTATATTCGAGTGCATTATACGTATAGTACATGATAGAGTATGAAAGTATATCTTAGGGACCCAAAAAGCACATAAGCACAAGCTTTTTATGGGGATATCCCTACCTTATGGGGCTTCATTATAAGGGGGTTTATATGGGATATCCCTATCCGTATTTTTGCTTATGTGCTTTTTTGGGGCCCTAATATCGTGCCTGTATACGAGAAGTGGCAGTGCTCTGCTTTGAGCAGGCCTGCGTCAACGATGCGACAGCGATTCTTGGAATCACCAATTTGACTCGCAGTCTCACGAATGTAGAATGCGAAGAATATCCGAATATCCAAGAATTGTGTTGATGATGAAGAGAATGATAGTGCTGGCAGACATGATAATAACAAGGCTGTCAATTGGAAGTTGGCTGGATACTTGCAACGTCCTAGTTTGCCGGAGTGCACTTGCCAGGTTCTAATAATACCTTCCAGACATTGCTGAACTGCAGGTGCAGGTCGCACCCTAAACCCTGAACCCAACCCTAGACGTCCAGGCAGTCTCAGTTTTACTACTTGCATGTGCATGCATCAAGAAAGGCGTCTCCGGCGTATATTGGTATGCCTTGAAGTCTTATAGTATCTGTACTTCTTGGGCCATGGAGCCTGCAGAAGTTTCAATGAAATTGTACGATTACTTGGCCGCTGTTCTGCTCGCTAAGCTTGCTCGCACACGGTTGAACGCCATCTTCACTATGTAGCATTACCTTGACCATTTCAAGATCACATGGAGCTTATTCGCCGGGCAAAACCATGAGTATACAACAGATGATGGTGCTGCCCCTTGAATCCCCTTGACAAAGCTCAGCGGCGGCGGAATGGCCGCCAACCATCACCATCGCAGCCCCACCCCCAAACCATCACCGCCATCACTAGAGAAACATCCACCAATGTCGCTGCATTGGCGTTAGGACTGTGTTACAGGAGGAAAAACTGTACTACACTATCCTACACAATACTATACTACACCATACTATACTATTTTCTGTTTGTCTTACCGGGCCGTTGCACCGGGCGGGATTTGCCGTGACTGCTCACGGAGTCTCGCTCCTCAAAGTGCCGTCCGAGCGCAAAGGCCATCCTTTGAGCCTCCAAGAGACATAATATAGGAGCCTTAGTAATTACCTATACTACTTCAAAGGGTTCCTTTAAAAGGTTATGATATGGGTTTGAGCCTTAATACTTAGAATAGGGTTTTGGGGTATATTGTGCCATAATCATAATACGGAACCCCTAAACGAATATGGGTTATTGTTTAGGCGTCTACAGTATTGAAATCATAAACAGTATAGTAACATAGCATAGTATAACATATGCCATAGTACAATACGGTATAATTAGTAAAATGTAGTATAATAGAGCAAAGTATAGTATAGTATCAAGTATAGTGTAGTATAGCATAACATGATATAAAGTGTGTTATAGTATGGCGTAGTATAGAATTTTATAACATTGCTGTCTCCTAAATTACATGTATTTCATCCTGTAGTTGACGGATACTCGTTCCTCGTAGCACTTGGGCATTGAGTCCTCTAGATGACTGACGCAAGAAGCTGTCTGAAGTGTTTCTTTCCCGTTTAGTATAATTACCACTATTACTTTGAAGGGTTTGATCTGATAACTGTAGTATAATGTAACCCAAAACCCCGTTCTGGTTGTTGAGGCCCCTAGAATAGGTTCTTGAGATCAGTGCAGCCCCACCAGCAGACTCCGAGAGCCAAGGATCGTCAAGGACGAAAAGCCCACACAGAGCACAGAAGAGAAGTGGCACCTGGGCTGTTTACGGTTTAGGGCTGATTTCTTTCCGTTGCAAGGATGGAAGGAGACCAACCAAGTCTTGTGTTAGGGGTTTAGAGTCAAGCATCTTCAGATGAGGAAGGGCCCCAGGGTAGGCCCCCTTGCGATGGGGTCTCCCCGTCTCTGTGCTTGTTGATGCCGATGAGGTTCTGACCGTGCAGAACCCGCATGAGCGACTGATATAGTGTGCAATCAATACTACAGTTTGTGTACGGGTGGCAATAGTTTTGTGGACGGAACTCGCTGACGGGAACGAGAAGGGGCCCTGCTTCAAATGGGATCAGGCATATTTGTGATTCGATGTAGTTCACATCGAACTCAAAGGGGCAACACACGCGAACGAGATAGGGCATGCTAAGATCTAGCGCCGTGGGCCAATGAAGCAAACGAGCTCCGCACTTCACATGGAATCCGGCAGGGTTGAGATTAGCGAGGACTTCTGGCGTTTATTGCGTTGTGGGCTGTCGGGCAGCAAGGTCAGTGGTACAATTCGCAGGCCCGTATTGTCGTATTATCAGAGGGACCCTTAGGGGGTAGGGGGCCTGAATACCTACAATAAGGACTTAATAAGGCTTATTTAAGGAAGTATAGCCCCCTACCCCCTCCTAAGGGTCCCTATCGTATTGTGATCAGGCACAAATTAGCTACCCCGTCGCGACTCAACAGTCAGCCAGCCAAGGCAAGCCGCAGAAAAACTATGTGTGTATATCTATATATAGGTACATATACATATACATATGCATATAATTATATATATACACACAGACTCACAGATACACAAATATAAACATGCATATCTACATATATACACATACATATATATATATATATAGATGCATATGTGTTTATATAAACACATAGCCGAAGATCCTGCATCTGAGGTCGTGGAGCACGGCCGCCACGGACAGCCTGGATGAGCTCGTGCCGGTTGGGCCCTCAGCTCATGCCCCTGCCTGGGTGGTGCACATGTCGGAATTCACTTCGCAGCACGGCTGAATCTACTAAAAGAGCTGCTTCTACAAAGGATGGGGCTTTCCCTGCTTCGGTGTCCTATCCTGGAACTTGTCCTTTCACTTGTGATCCCGGATGAATCCGCCTTCCCCTGCTAACACCGCATCCCCCAAGCCCGCAATACCCCTCAATGCCGTCAAGCAGCCCTAGTCTGTCCCTCATGTTTTGCAATCGGACATGAGTCGGACGACGAGTTTGCTAGTGCTTTTAGTGCTTTGTGCCAGAAAAGATCCCGAACTTGTCGGTCTAGGCCCAGGCTTTAGGGCCGTATATATATATATATATGTATATATATATATAGATGTATATAAACTGCATGTGTTGTCAGGACACAGATGAGGAGGACTTCTGCTTGATATCTGCGGTGTTTAGGGCTTTTAGGGTTTTGGGGTTTAGGGTTTAGGGGTTTTACTTGAGGGTTCTAGGGTTTGGGGTTGTAAGCTTCGTGTAGATGCTGCAGGACCTCTACGTGTCACTCGGAATGCAAGGAGATGCAAGGAGGATGACGCTACATCAGCTCTTCCACCCTGCAGAAGTAGGCTCATGGCTTCTTGCACCTGTCCTTGCCCCAGTGCTGCATGAATGAGGCCTGGAGCAAAGCAGACGCCAGAGAATTACTTGACTGAGCAGCAAGAGCAATTGCGCCAGCAAGAACTGTTGGCGGAGCAAATGCGGCAAATTCAACTGGTGCAGATGCGCCAGGAGCAGATGCGCCAGGAGCAGATGCGTCAGGAACAGTTGCATCAGGAGCAGTTGCGTCAAGAGCAGTTGCGCAAGGAGCAGTTGCGTCAGAAGCAGTTGCGCCAGGAGCAGATGCGCCAGGAGCAAATGCGTCAGGAGCAGGTGCGCCAGGAGCAATTGCGTCAGGAGCAATTGCGCCAAGAACAGCTTCAGCTGGAGCGTTTGCAGCAGCAGAAGCAACAGCAGCAACAGCAGGCCCAAATGCAAATGCAGCAGTTGCAGTTGCAGATGCAGCCCCTGAGCTTAAATATCTCGGTTCTGTTCCGTGACTGTCTCCATGTTAACTCAGATCTTTAGGGATTTCTGCAAGTGAGCCTACTGCATGTCGTGCCGCGTAAGTGAGGGGGCGTCGGCTTGCTGATCGTAATTGCTGCTTTTTCCATGACCGATCGCAGACAAGCCAAGTTCGATCCCCCGACAAGATGTCTAGCTTGCACAGGACGGATCCATCGGTTTCAGTTCAGGATCCCGGTAGCTTATACACACGATTCCGACGTAACATGATTGATGGGCAGATGTCAGACATGCACTCAGGCAAGTGCAGGGGCAGATGCAGACGCAAGGGCAGGCTGTCTAGCTGCCAATTTCTGTTGTGTCCAAAACCACGGTTTGCACTCAATGCTGAACTTGGTTGTTCGTTCCTGCGTAGGCGCAGCAGGCTATGCTGGTGGCGGTGCCCATGAACTTCATGCCCATGATGATGCCTTCGCAGCTTGCTTTTACTTGTGTCGATGCAGCCTTGCTGATTGGGATTGCCGACGCTCCAAGGAACCAGATGCAGACGGCCCCACAGCATGCATTAGGCTATCCCGAGGATGAGGAGCAGCAACAGCAGCAGCAGGCCTTTCCGTGCACAAACATGTTGCTTCATGTTGCTTCAAATGCAGAGATCATGAACTTGCAGTGGCCAGGCCAAAGCCATTGTGCCGCTGCCAAAGTATGCTGAAGGCGGGCCGAGGAAAGACCTGTCAAAGAACGCACAAAGATCCGTAGCAGCATTATCGACGTAACTTAGTGGTTGGTGGTAGTTAGTAGTTGGTAGTTAGCAAGTAGTAGGTAGTAGTAGGGAGTCACGGAGACGGTAGCACTGGCAGTAGTAGTCGTCGTCGTTGCCGTCGTGAGTCGTAGTGGTAGTAGCAGTGACAGAGTGGCGGTAGTAGTTAGTTGCAGCACTCGCACTATAGCGCTTATTGTAGCCCTAGCAGCTGTCCTAGCAGTCGCAGCAGCAGCAGTAGCAGTGATCCCTGCCGGTAAGTATGACAGAACTCTATCTCCAAGGAGGCCGCGCGAAATGCGGACAGACTTCCGCTGTCCTTAAGGGTAGGCGAAGTCATCGACTGAACACCTTGGGTTTTGGGTGCAAAGCATTTGACCGCACTGTTTGAGGAAACCATTGGAAGGCCCAAGGGGTACTGCCGGGACATGCCGCGACGAAACCAGGCCGCTGCAGCCAAGGCATCAACATAAAACGTAGAATGAAGTTGAATCTTGAAGGCAAGCGGTCCGAACCCAATGCGAAGGCCCCACCTTCGGATCGACCCATCGCTTCCACCAGAAGCATCTTGGATGTCCAGCAGCTGCGAGGTATTGTGAGGTTGTTTGTCTTGAAAGCTTTGTGTAGGAGAACAACAAGCTGGTGTCATGGTAAAGTGCTTGTTTCAAAAATAGAAGCAGTCCCGCAAACAGGAGCAGTTAGCAAGCGCGTTACAGTAGCTCATTTGCAGTGTTAAGCAGCCGTCGCAGTCGTCCTCGTCGCCATCGTCTACGTCGTTTGCGATCAGAAGCAGCTAAAGCAACTGCCCGGCTAGGCGCAACTTTGGTGTTGTGTCGAGGTCAGGGCATAAACGGTCATCCCTGCATGACCCTCATCCTCACCCTCATCCTCACCATCATCATCATCATTATCGCCGCCAGTCGGAGTCGTCATCAGTGTCATGACAACAAGACTCAATGACTCACGGCTATCTATGCAAATGGTAGGGATCAGGGGATGGTTCGGAAGCACTGCCAACCCCAGCCAAGGAACAGCAGCATGGGTGTGCTGTCGCAGGATGCGCGCACCTTCACGAAGAGCTCGAACAAGGCAGCGCTCTGATTCGCTTTAGGGCCTCGGACGGCTTGGAGAGCCTGAAAGGGTTTCGTGACTGACGTGTCAGGGAAGATTGAGCATCATCTGCGAGAACCGGGTTCACTTCAGTGGCGTCTCTCGCTACGCAGCGCCTGAGCCAGCACTAAGAGCTCGAGCTGGGAGAGTAGTAGCAGCAGTAGTAAGTCGCAGTACAGTAGTAGTTGTAGTTGCAGCAGTAACAGCAGCAGCAGGAGTAGGAGTAGGGATAGGAGTGTGGGTATGCATCAGAGTAGGAGTAGGCGTAGGAGTAGGACTACCAGTAGCAGCAGCAGCCGGAGGGGTAGCAGCAATTGTAGTAGTAGTAGTAGCAGTAGCAATAGTAGTAACAGTAGTAGTAGTAGTAGTAGTAGTAGTAGTAGTAGTAGTAGCCGGACGAAGTCTGTAGGCAGGGCTCGCAGGACATGGACGCATGTTCGCGAAGTGGAAGTGGAAGTAGTAGTAGTAGTAGTAGTAGTCGTAGTGGTAGTCGTAGTGGTAGTGGTAGTAAGTAGTAAGCAGTAAAAGCAGTAAGTAAGCAGTAAGTAGTAAGTAGCAAGTAGCAAGTAGTACGTAGTACGTAGTAAGTAGTAGTAGGTAGGAAGTAGAAAGTGGAAAGTAGTAAGTAGTAAGTAGTAAATAGTAGCAGCAGTAGGGGAAGGGGGGGAAGACGGGGGAGGAGGGGGGCCGGCATGAATACGCACATTGCTCCTGCATCCGATGATACAGATTCTGGGTTTTTGGCTTTCTCAGAAGTACCAATCCTGCGGATGTCTTCAATGCTTCGGGGAAGACGTCTCCAACAAATAATTAGTTTGATTTTGGAAGTCGTAATGTCTGAATGCATCTACATCCAAGCGGCCGCATCAGGAAGCCTGAAACACCAACGAGGAAACAATCGACCCAAATCAAAGTACCGTCCCAGACAAAATAGTCAAGACATCGACAGGTGTGGTGTTTTCGAGAAGCCGCAAACATACACACCTAGGCGCCCTACTCCACCGTGACCTAGTAGTCGTATTCACACGTCGTAGCCGAAGCCTTCCTCGTAGTGGTCGTAGTCGTAGGCATGGTAGTGCAGGAGAAGGAGGAAGAGGAGGATGAGGAGGAGCTAGAGGGCAGGCGAAGTGGGAGTGGGAGTGGTGGCAGCAGTCAGACCATGCGCAACCGCACCGCGCAGGCTTGCCCGCATCTGAACTGTCTGTGCTGCAGCTGAGGTGCAGTTCACTGAGGGAGAGCTTTGCAGTGCAGACGGAGTCACTCAGCTGCATGAATGCCACCGCATTCGAGGGCCAAGTACTGCTAGATACTGTTACTACGGTTGATGATAGAAATCCTGCATTACCTTAATGACCCTAAACTATGGGAATTATGGTATATTCCTTATAACGGGTAATGCAGGATTTGTATCATCAACCGTATGGCTGGCAGGAGTGCAGGCTCACAGGTCGGAGTGCCCTCGTCGAGTGATCACCTCCCTGGTGCTTAGTAGGGAATGGGGGAATGGATCCCTATAGTAGTCCCTATATAATCCCCAATAGTAGTCTCCATAACCCATTCCCCCATTCCCTACTAAGAACCAGACAGTCAAGGTCGGCTTCATTCTGTCGTCGGATCTGCCGTGCACGAAGAACATCCAGAGGATCGTGTCCGTGTTCGCCAACCGCACAGGCCGCATCTGCTACCGGTCTGCAGTACTATACTATAGGGCCTTTCTAATTACCTATACTATTTTGGGGGTTCCTTATTATAACTATAGTATAATGGGCCACTATATTACTGGTTAAATCTTGGTAGTCATTGTAGCTTTCGGCTTTTGAAGACACAGAGAGACCTTCGACCAGCACCCGACCGGACAACCCAATCGGAAAGCAGGCAACCAACAGCCGTGCAAATGCCGAACAAACATCGAGAGCACAACTGTCTCAGCTAGTCTAGCGCATCCCTTGTTTGGACACATAGAAGATCGCTTTTTTGGCTCGACTTCACAAGAGCGACTTCGAAGTGCCAGCCAGTGCTATTTCAAACCTTGGTGTACTTCTGCAGCGCACATGTTCGCCGGGCAAAATGAAGCCAACACCCCGAGCTATTTGTAAGCTGTTGCATGTCAACATATGTCAACCTGAAATCCAGAACCCCGAAGCCAAGGCGTTCGCGTGCATGAGGAGGTGGAACGCTGCTCGCAGCGCGTGAAGTGCCTGGAAGTGGGAGATTGGCTCGAGGCACACTTCCTGGGGCCCGTGAGGGGCTACGATAGGAGCCTTAATAATTAGAAATGGGTCTACAAGGGTGACTATAAGGGATCTATAGTATAGGGGCCTTAATAATTAGAATAGGGTTTCGAAAACCATTATACTATAGTTATACTAAGGAACCCCCCAAAATAGTATTGGTAATTATTGAGGCCCCTATATTACTCCCTGAGCTCCCAGCTCTTGGGCCTTAACCGGTTAGGGTTTAGGGTGTAGATTGAGCGGAACCTAGCCACAATGTGGTCCGGGCTGCTGCCACAGTTGCAGCATCGTCATGCAAGACGTCGCTGTGGGATTTGGTGATGAGGATGCACTTTCAGGTGCTGGCTGTGCTTGAGTTATATCATGATACTTTCGCAAGAAATACTTGTAACAACGACGAGGGCTTTGGTTTGGGCTAAACCCGATGTGGAACAGAAACAAGCGAGCCCGCTATACAGGGTTCCCAATTCACCTTCTCCATTATCATAAGATTGTCAGATTTTCATGTCGCAGCGGGAAGGTCATCAGCGACTTGGACAACCAGACCGTCAGCTTCGTGGTCTGGCCGGAGGACAGTTCGTAAGAGTAGCAAGACTCATGCCAACCATGACGTGACAGCAGAATGCCAACAAACGTTCGTACCGCTAGTATGCAGTATTATTGCTGATAATGCGCAATGAAAACTTCTGGTCGCCGAAGACTAAATAGGGCCTGAACAATCAGTAATAGGTTAAACAGCATTCTATCCGTTAGAAGCCCCCTGCCATGTTACGTCCGTTGCCATTTCAATGATTGCGATCACTCCATTCCAAGCTCGTAGTAAGAGCCCTGTCATAGGCCTGCAGCCCCCTAAATAGTAGTGTGCTTCATGTAAGAACCCCCCAGAAGAAGGTAGTCTAGCTTTCTGAAACTCCCATTTATGTATCATGACATCGTACAGAGCCCTGCAGCTGGTAAGTACTCTGTGGAGTAGGTCAGACGCAAAGTCGAAACCTTGTGGCCAAGAGACTCAAAACAAAGTCCACCCGAGAAGGACGGCTCGCGCCCCTCCTGGGCCACCGTCTCCTTCGCAGAGATCCTCAGCAAGGCCTGGCATCGCAGATGGTTAAAGTTGTAGAGATGCCGTGTTTTGGAGTCAGGGTATGTAAGAGTGAGCTTGGTGGAGTCACAGTGAGGATATGTAGTCCCAACTAAAGCAGAGTATCAATTTACGGTCACACTGGGGGTTATGTCTGGATAACTACAGGACGTGAGGGCCAAAGCACACTGCTGCTGGTGATCCGCCTGCTCACTGCTGCACTACGGCTACCATAATTATTGCCACAACAATGTTTTTTTGAGCTACTACGTCTACTTGTAGGTGCTACTACATCTACTACTACCAAAACCAAGACGACGACGACGACTACTGCTACTACTACTACTACTACTGCTACTACTACTACTACTGCTACTACTACTACTACTGCTGCCTGATACCGCCACTCCTGTGACCTACTCCTGCTCCTTACTGCTCCGTGCTACTGCTACTGCTACTGCTACTGCTACTCGACAACTACTATTTATACAGCCACGATGCGTAGAGGGATTAGATTGACGACGGGAAATAAGATTGCAGTGCGGGCTAAATTTATTTCGGACTGGTATCGCCGCGGCACAGGCTTAAATGCGATTCGGTTACTATAGGGGCCCTAATGATTAAAATAGGGTTTGGGGGTATATTATACTATAATTATGATAAGCAGTCCCCAAACCCTGTTCTTATCATTAAGGGCCCCTATACTAAATGCTTATAGTAGCCCTTCTAGCAGCCTTCATAGACCCCTTCAAAGGAGCTCCCAGGACTCTATTCCAATTATATTAAGGCCCCTACATTCGGTTGATGGACAAAATCCTGCATTACCTTAAGGACCCTAAACTATGGGAATTATGGTATATTCCTTATAATGGGTAATGCAGGATTTTGTCCATCAACCGTTACTCGTCTCAGGCTCGCGGAAGAATTTCCGGCCTGCCACGTGCCCCTTGCGGAAGCCAGGCTGCACTCAGGATGAAGGCTGTCCATAGGGGTTTAGGGTCTAATTAGCGGTTTAGGACTTAGTACTGTTTATGCCCATATTTTGGGGTTTAGAGTTTATGTCCGTCCATACTATGGACTATTCTGAGGGGGGGTATACAGCACATTCTTGACCCAGAGACTCAGAGCTGCTGAGACGTAATACAGTTTAGAGATGCGGAAGCCTCGGATATTCTTCGGACTTCGAATGCTCCTTGTGCCTGGGCTCCTGCGTTGTTTGGTGACACGACGATGGCGGTCTGCAGGCGGTCGCTTAGGCCTTGATGCATGGGTGTCGGTGTCATGGCTTCGAGTCATTTCAAAAGCAATTAAAAACATATTATTAGCATAAATAAACAAATCTAAATAAATAAATGAATATATATATATATATACATACAGATTATATAGCTTGTTGAAACTTTACACGCGACGCGCTCTTCGTGTTCACAGCATGACTTCGCGAGGCTATTTGGCCGTCGTCATCAAGTGCCTGGGAGTGTCTGTGAAGCTGGGCTCTTGAGGCGGGGAGGGGGATCTGGATCCGAATCCTGAGAGAAAGCCCTCAACCCTAAACCCCTAAACCCTAAACCCTGAGAGAAAGCCGCAATCCGTACGCCTCACAGCTTAAGGCCAGCAAAGACTCACAAAGAACACCTAGTTGGAGGTTCATGGGTAGTTGTAGGTGGGGCTATAAGTCCCCTAATATGGGTTATAGCTATAGTTATCCTACTTATCACCCTACTTATTACTGCCAATGAACCTCCAAGTACACCCCAACTCATGCTAAGCCAAGCTTCCTGGGCAGCACACAAAGTCAGAAAACACACCCCTTGGGAGGCGCTGCCGTGCGCTGCCGTGTGGGCATGAAATCTCTGTCCGGTAGACTTTGGAACTTTGCCGCCAACCGGGTTCCTTAACAAAACAGCTCAAAACCCTGAATGGGGGTCTCTACTGTGTGTGTGTGTGTGCGTGCATGCGTAGGCGCTGTGCATATTTTGGTTGTCATGGCAGCTACGTAAAGAGGTAGCGATGAGCAAGAGTAGGAGGAACAACAACACCAGCCAGAACGGTAGCAACTGCAGTACACTAGGAAAGCTTAGCTATCAGTGACATCAGGGTCGGCAGCAAAAACAGCTGCCTCCGAAGCAGGGCAAGGCGTGGGGAACGAGGCTTGTCAGCCTGCGAACAGCTACCATGGATACTTGGGGTTGGCGCTGGGGGTGACGCCGGGACGGGTGTAGCAGACAGACAGAGTTTAGGAAGCGGCGTCGAAGTTTGAGACAGAGTGTGCGGGTTTCATCGGGTATCTTCACGAAGCAACTGTAGTATAATGCTGTACCATGATTACTGCCACCATGATACAGCGGCACCCTAGACTCTATAGACCTCAACAAACGATGACTGGGACTACTACCATTGCTAAAGGTATGCTTGTAGACGGCCAGAAGGCCACGTTTGAAGCGCGGTGCTGTTGCCAAAGTCACGGACGCTGTGGTGCTGTGTGCTCCCGTGTTCGGCATGCCCGTCTTTTTCAACTTGCGGGCTTGTCGAGCGCCATGGAGCAACTATGGAACAGGACACCACTGGTGAAGGATGCTGGCATGTACTTATTGAAGGAGCTGTCATACTGGGATCAAGCCGCGACACGTGGTCTTCACAACGCTAAACCCTGGAAGTAATTTTCGGCTTCTCGCGTAAGTATACACAATCTGCAGGGGCCACGTTCTTGCAAGCTGGACTCCAGTGTGAAGCTGCCAAGCATCAGCTACAATTCTTTACACATGCAAAGAAGATGCGGCTCGTGTGCGAATTTTCCGCTGAAGGGGAAAGAGCTTAATCTGTCGCCCCTTTGCACAAGAGACTTTCTGTTGTCTACTTCACGGCTGGAAAGTCGGTTTCGGAAGCGACTCTCCATCTTCACCTTTCCGCATGCACTTGCCAAGCATCTTTTCTGTTGCTGAAAGGTGGTTGATGAAATCCCGTGTGTTCAGTGCTCAGGATGTGCAGCTTCGAGTTTTGGATTTCAGCCGGGTGCCTTCATGTTCTGAAAATCTGGGGATCCACCAGCAGCCACACTTTTCGATTCAGTCGAGCTGCGTACGCTCGAGACTGACAGGACCAGGACAGTCTAGCGTCCTGTGTGACAGGGCAGGCAAGCGGCTCAAGACCAAGAGTGTCTGCAAGATCTTCATCTTCTGTCATCCTTGCAGGCAGTATACTCCGAACTTCCTATCGCTAGCGCAGCTCTGGCAGTGGTCTGGGGCTCTGCTTTTGCAAGTTCTGCGCACACGGATGAGCCGTGTGTCGGCAGGCAATCGAACTGCAAGTCGTCAGGGATAACCGTTGCCTTTGATGTGCTTGCAGCGGGTCGAGTTTGCTGCTTCCGTATGACCACGACCGCACCCAGCATATGCTATTCAGGAGCCACGATCAACGTGGGATAGGTCATCGCGGCGGCCGAGCGTCAATCTCTGGCCATGTGGCCTCCCCGAACTCTTTATGTGCTGCTCTGCAAGACCCGTTGCAGCAGCGACTGGGCTTCCCTCTATCATGCGGCTTGCCCGACATGGACGACGATTCTTCTTCTAGCAAGCGGGACATTGCCGAGATGAGTCTTCGAAGCCCAGGTGAGAGGCTTTACAATGGTCTCGAAAGTGTATCAAATTTCAAAAGACTGAACACAATCAGAACATTGGCTCTTCTGCAACCCCTGTACAGCATACTCAGCTTCCACCAGCCCTGCATGCTACAGCACGATGTTGATGTGTTGCTTTCAATATTCCGGCATGCCCCAGCTGCAAAATTCTTTGCCTCGTTTTGTACCTCCAAGATGCGCCATTGGCATGGTCTTTATCTACTATAGGGGCCTAAATGATTCCCAATATTATGGCGGGGGTTCCTTATTATAATTATACTATAAAGGGGCCCAAAACCATCCTCAAATTATCAAGGACCATATATATATATATATATATATATATATGTATGTATATATATATATATATATGGATATATATATATAAACAGCAGCGACACAAATTACCACTACTATCTTCCTACCTACACCTGCGACTGTCGCTATTATTGTTATTCCTAGTCCTCACTACCAGTCCTACCTCTCCTACTACTGCTACTACCACCACTACTACTACTACTACTACTACTACTACTACTACTATTACTACTACTACTACTACTACGACTAGTATTACTGCTACGACCACTACCACTACCACTACCACTACCACTACCACTACTACTACTACTACTTACTACTACTACTTCTGCTGCTGCTACTACTACTCTACTACTACTAGTACTACTACTATCACTACTAACACCACTGCCGCAACTACCGATACTACTGCCACTACTACTGCTACTTCTGCTTCTGCTCTACTCCTGCTACTGCTACTGCTACTACTACTACTACTACTACTGCTACTGAGCTACTGCTACGGCTACTGCTACTGCTACCGCTACTGCTGCTGCTACTGCTACTGCTACTGCTACTGCTTACTACTACTGCTACTACTACTACTACCACTACTACTACTACTACCACTACTACTACTGCTACTACTAGTACTACTACTACTAGTACGACTTCTACAACTACCAGTACTCGTGCTACTAGTCCTACTAGTTCCACTAGTCCTACTTGTTCTACAGCGATGGCTACTGCTACTGCTGCTGCTGCTGCTTCTACTTATCCTTGTACTTCTGCTACTGCTTGTACTTCTACTGCTTCTTGTGCTACCACTACCGCCTACGACGGCGACTACTGCAACTACTTCTGCTTCTGCTGCTGCTATTCCTACGCTTACTACGACGACGACTACAACTACTGCTGCTGCTACTACTACCACCACCACCGTTGTTGCTATTCCTATACTGTACTACTACTCCTAATACTGCTGCTACGGCTACTGCCACCATAGTTGTTACTACGGCGACGTCTTCTAATATGTCTACTTTTACTTATGTACTACTACATTTACTACTGCTGCTACGAGCTGCTGCTACTGGTACTGCTGCTGCTGCTGCTGCTAATGCGACGACTACTACTACTACTCCTGCTGCTGCTGCTGCTACTACCACTATCACCACCACGACGACGACCACTACTACCACCACTATTACTACCACTACCACTACCAGTACGACGACGACTACTGCTACTACTACTACTACTACTACTACTACTACTGCTACTACTTCCTACTACCTACGACCTGCCACCTACGACCTACGACATGCTACGTACTACCTGCTACCTGCTACCTGCTACTAGCTACGACGGCGACGACGACGACTACTACTACTACTACTACGACTACTACTACGAGCCCTCACACTAACACATCTAACACTGACACTGACACTGACACTAACTAACAGTATCACGATCCACTGCGACAACAGAGCCAGTTCATGATGCCAAGCGAAAGTAAGTCCACTTAAGACGGCTTCATTTATGCCTTCTGTTGCAGCCAAACGCCCAAGACCGATGCCTAATTGGAGCATTGCAGCAGCCTTTGGAAGCCTGTTGCCCCTTTCTGGCGGCTTTCTTTTTCTAGCCTTTGCCGGACTGTTTTCTCAGGCGGGATCGCAAGTATGACGTAATGCAATGTAGCCGTATGCAAGTCTGTAGTCCCTTTAGAAATGTAAGTTACATACACAGGCAGAAGTATGGCAGCCGCCCCCGGATTGGGGGCGCCTTTTCTTCCTTGCCACTCCATCGGTCGCACTTGGTCCCGAGACGTGAGAGCGCAGCAAGGTCCGCGTCAGCCGGTTCGTATTTAAGAGAACCTCTCTTTTGAGTTTCAATCAAGGTCCAAGGTTCAGCAGGCTGGCAGACCTTGCGGCAGCTCTGCGATGCTAAGCTCATTAGTCTCGTTAGTCGGGTCGGAGAGCGCTTGCCGCTTGGTTTGGAACCCGACAATTCACATCATAGTATATTGAGTCTGTGAAGACCGCTTATCGGAGCGAAACAACGAGTGTAAACTGAAGTGGCACAGTTAGGCTTCTAAGTTCACGCTCGCAGGGCGGTCAGGAGTGGGGTGTTGATCTGGTTGCAGTGCTCAACCAGCAGAGACAGAGCGCTGCTGGAACTCCGCCTCTTGCTGCAGGCCTTGGCCGTGGTTCGCAGTATGGCTGCACAGAACGGACAGTCCCAGGCACTGCAATCGCATGTCCACTTTGTATTGTGCCATTGATGGAGTTTGAACTGAGGGTTTGAACACATTCCATGCCTGCAATTCCCCAATCCGCCACAACCCTACATTAAGGGGCCTCAATAATTAGAAAAGGGTTTGGGGGTGTACTGTACTATAAATATAATTCACAATAAGGCACCCCAGGCACCCCCCCAGAACCCTATTCTAAATATTAAGGCCCCTACATCATAGTACTCTTTTAGATCGCTTATAGTAGCCCTTACAGACCCCTTTAATTAAGGCCACCCTAAACCCTAAACCCTAAACCCTGTAATTAAGGCCCTTACAGTAGCACCCTGCGTCTTTCGCAGGCCGTTACGCAGGTGGAGGCCGCTTCGATGGGGAGTTTCGGACTTTGGGGCTCCTTTTAAGGGATCTATAAGGGTTCCTTTAAGGGTTTAGGGTTTAGGGTTTAGGGGTTCTGCAAAGAGGGGACCCTAATCTAGAACCCTCAATAGTAGGATCCTTCTGATAAGGACCCCAGAATAAGGTACGAAACTCTCTGGTCTTGTCCGTGCAAATGCCAGAGGGTCTAAGCCTAGGCGCTTTTTTCTTCGAAGCGGCTCAGACGCGGTGGGTTTGCAAGAAGAGCACCGGGGAAGTTGTTGGAACCGGCAAGCTGCCAGGCTTCCGCGAGGATGGGCCTGGCTGGTGCGGAGGTAGGCACTGCTTTTCTCGAGCGTTTCTCGCACTTGCAATATAGGGGCCTGAATAATTACCAATACTATTTTGGTGGTTCCTTATTATGCATATAATTGTATAACGGGCCCTAAAACCCTAGTATCTGCATGGGCCCCTACAAGTATCCGACCTATCCCATGAGTTGTCACTGCCAAGTCAATGCACGGAGCTCAAAGGCTCCGGAGCTCAAAGATTCTTGAGCTGAAGCCGACGGCATCCTGGCCCGAGGTATTTCGCCCCACATCACGTTCGAGATTGCTGCCGCAGCAGGCATCGAAGAAGTTATGGCTTTGGATCCCTCAGAGTCCTTCTGACAGTGTCAGTTTTGATAGCGAAAGCGGAAGCTGCAGTTCATGATGCATAGTTAGCGTATGCTGTCCGCCTTGGAGTTCTTACTTCACATTACGCGTATATACAAGCTGAACTGTCTTGGCATCAAGACTTCCAGATATTCTAGCGATGTTACTTTGATCCGCCCAGCTACGTAGCATGGCGTCTGCAGGCCGGGGCTGGAGATGAGGCTTGCCAGGCCCATCCTGGGGGAGTTTTTCCCAGCACCTACGTAGTCGAAGATACTACAGTATTCCTGCTCATGATCACCATTGCAATCGGTAGCACACTCGAAAAACTTACGTCAAGACTGAAAAGTGTGCACGCCTATTTCCCGGTTTGGGACAGCATAGGTTTTGGGAGGTGCTGTAGCTTTGAGGAGGTGCAACTCTTCAGACCAGTGAGTGCTCCCAGTTATGTCCCTACAAGTGGTAAGCGCAGTTGTGGCTTTCGCCAGGGGTGGATCGATGTGCTGATACGATCAGAGCCGGAGGCTTTTGTATGCAGCACAAACAGCTGCAGTTAGACTCTCGGTCTCGTCTGCTACAGGAGAGCTGTCCCAGGGCAGATGAATCAGTTATATGGAGCAGTATGAGACGACTGGGGAGAGTGGGTGCGGCAGAGTCGCAGAGTGAGCCCACGTTCGCATGCCCAAGGTTTGGGAGCATCATTGTGGGTGGCTGCTACATTTGCTTCGTAGGTGGGACGGCTGTAAGACGGAAAGAAGTGGAGACCCGAAGCTTACAGAGGCAAAACTTAGGGGCCTTCGACTTTCTTCGGAGTGGCTCCTTGTGTCTACCCTGTCTGCCCCTTTGCTTCGTTTTGTGGGAGTATGTTGTTGTTACGTTTACTGTTTCTGCTTTTCCATCGCTCGCTCTCCATCTCTCCACTGGTCTTTCTATTATCTCATTATCTCACCTCTTTGTTTCTCCGTCTCTACTCTCTCTCTCTCTCTCTCCCTCTCTGTATCTGAATTCTCACAATTCCCAGTTTCAAGCGAACCTTGAAGCCCAAGCCCGGCGCCCCAACTGCCCCTTCCACAATCCTTTCAGCCAACTTCCTCTTCTTCGGCCTCACCTACGCGATGCCTCAAGTTTTCAGGCCCATCCGGCTCACTTCACAGGTCTCCTGGGCCATGTCGTCCCCGAGAACTGGCTTAGGATTGAATTAGGGAGTTTACTCTCGGGGCCTTAATCATTACCTATACTATTGTAGGGGCTCCTTTTCATAATTAGAGTATAATGAGCCCCCAGAAATTGTTCTGATTGTTAAGGCCCCTATATTAGGATTCGGGGTTATGGGCTTGGGGTTGTGGGTTTCAGGGTCTTCAACTCCACAAGAAAGCTGTTCAGCGAGCAGATCAAATGCGCTTGGCCTGGTCCAGTGGCTTGCCCCTTTCCGGGATTCATACAGGAGCCTAAAAAATTACCAATCCCTTTGCACTATTTTGGGGTTCCTTTTTCTGATTGTAGTATAATATACCCCAAAACCCTATTCTACTTGTTAAGGCCCCTATATTACTGCTTTGATTCTGAAGTTCTGACTCTCTTCCGTCGCCATCAGGGTCATGCAGTCGCCGTTCCATCCAGCAACACAAGTTCTGGTCCCAACCTCGGCCTCTGGTGCATGTAAAGCGGCCCTGGAGCCGAAGATCAAAGTGAAAGAGCTGGTGGTTACCGAAGCCTTGTCTCCCTGGTCCCAGGTGGTCACCAGTGCGGACATTCCAGCGTGTCTCCTCTCCAGTATTCTCATTCGCTCCAAGGACGGGCCGCGAGGTTATGCCGAAACAACACGACACTGTACCTGCACTCTTGTGGTCGGGCTGTGCTGCGACTTTCACTTCATTGCACTTGTAAAGGGAGAAGGAGGACTGCTGGTACGGCTGATGCCCTAAATCCTGCATCACTTCCTCCTCACGGCTCCCCTGCTACCCCTAATTTTAACATTGCGCTGGCGGGGGGGCTAAAGCAACGGCTTTCACGAATGCCCAAAGTCCTGCATGACCCCATGGGGAGGCAACATTGAAATTAAGGTGTTGCGGGGAAGTGGACAGCGCGACATGAGTTATCTGCGATGATGTAGGTCATGCTTGGGCATCAGCAGTCCGGATTTTGAGCTGCGACAGAGTATAGTGTACGGTCATCTAGGTGGACATAAGCCGAAGAGTGCATGCTCTGAGCTCTCGTCTTGCACTTGCTGTTCAGTAACATCATTCCGAGGTCCATACTGTCAGTTGTCCTCTTGTGCTGTTTTTGTCATAATGACTGTAATGTTGGTGCAGTGCAGAGCCGAGGATTATTGAGGTCATGGACATTAAAGGCAACTCTACATGTGAAGGTCAACCTTGAAAAGCCTGCGTTTCTGTCCTCGTTTCAGGCCATGACGATCGTTTTTTCTGCGGGGTTACAAATCTCATATCGAGACATGGAGGAGTGTTTTGTGTGGGAAAGTCCTATTTACAAGCCCCATGTCGAGCCATGGAGGAGCATTTTGTGTGGGAAATTCCTATTTACAAACCCCATGTCGAGCCATGGAGGAGCGTTTCGTGTGGGAAATTCTATTTACAAACTCATTTTGCGGCTTGGAGGAGCGTTTTGTGTGGGAAATTCCTATTTACAAACTCACTTTGCTGCTTGGAGGAGCGTTTTGTGTGGGGAATTCTTATTTATAAACTAAATTGGCTGCATTTCCCCTATTTACAAACTATTTGCAAACCTATTTACTAACCTGATTCTAAAGGGAAAACACATTTTCCAGGCGCGAGCCTGGTCGGTCATGCAGGATTTTGGGCATCAACAGTAGTATCGGTTCGTTCAGCATCAGCCAGGATGAGTCACATCTTTCAAGGACTCATTGTCGTCTTCGTCCTCGCCACCATCGTCACCAGAATCCTTCGTGATCATCATCATCATCTTCTTCATCTTATTCTTCTGCTCCACCTCTACCGTCAGCATCGCAAAGGCCATCACAAGCACTCAGCATCCTAATTCTCCTCCTGATTACTATCATCCGTGTCATCATTACGTTCGGAGTATTTGTTGGACATGCCCTTTTGACTGTCTCTCTCTCCAGGCATATGGCCATAGGGACAGCCTGTCCGCCCTGGCAATCGTGCTTGCAATGCTGGGGCCTCGCTTCCAATTAGGTTTCCAGTTGCAGATTCTGCATCTGCATGGAGGCTTCCTGCAGGGTTTGTTGGGCTGATGAAGGTCTGGCAACATGTCCGGCTAGGTCACGTGGCAATCCTCCATCTGTACTGACTGGAACCTGATTCTAAAGGTTCGGAGTTGATAGCATGTAAGGGCCGTCAATACAAACCCGGCGTTTGCCCAGGTTGCTGCCCACGCTCATCATCCTCGAGCTTGGTGATGTTGGCATCGTCTCTGCTGCGATTTACGCATCCTACTTGGCCAAGTGCGCCAAGAGGGCTGCAAGTCAAAGGTTTGGGGTTTCGAGTTTAACTTGATGAGCAGTGTCTGGAACATGCATCGCAGGTGTGCCGTCACCGCGTTCTTCACGATCGCATATGCCAGGGACTGAGTCCGTCTTCTTGTGATTGTGCACATTGTTTTTGCAGGTGCCATGGGTGCAGTGATGCTTCCTGACAAAACATTTCGAGGTCTACGTCACGGAGATTTTTCCTTCTGCAATGGGCCTACTGCTGCATTCAAGCCAGTATCTAGATTTGCCAGGAAATGATGGATGGCATGCTAGCTTTACGCCGGGTTGCTGCTATCTTGCACCTCAATAACATCAGCAGGTACTACTTACAGGTTCATGGGTGGTTATAAGTGGGGTTGTAAGTAGGGTCGCTATAAGTATAAGCCATAATAGGGGGCTTATAATCCTACTTATATTTACCCATGAACCTCTAAGTAGAGCAGGACACTTCGCATTTCTTGGCTTTCACTCCTTTCGGCGCCTTTGAGTCAAAGCACTCGTTTTCGTGCAGGGTTTCAGGCCAACTTACTAAATCCGATCATGGCGGCACATATTCCTTCGATCGCGTTTTTGCTTTGGGTCTCAAGGCATATCGCTGCACTGCTGCATCGACGTGTATGGCTGGAGGCCAGCCATTTGTTTTGGGCGGGGATTTCCGGCTGGAAATGTGTGCTAGATCCAGCTCCCAGTTTATCATGTTGATATGGGATCAACAGCACACTTTGCCGGTTTTCGAGAGTTCTGCATAATGTGAGAGTCTCCGCTGCTGGTTCTGTTTCTAGAAACGCGGCTTTGTCCCCCAGGTCTGAAGCTGTGAAGCTGGTGCAGGAAGTTGCAGCAACACTACAATTACTCGCTGAACCCTTAATCCCCGGACTGCTTAAGCCCCACACTCAAGCAGACAAGCCTTAATTATGCCATAACTCTAAGCCCGTAAACTGCTTCAAACTTTGAACCATAAATCCTGAAACCCCAAGCCCGTAGGTAGCCTACTAGTGCACCGTACCGTGTGTTCTCGGTGAGCCTGTCCGTGGCGGAATGCGTGCGAGCGAGGTCGCATCGGATCGGCGTGTGCCTGAGGACAGTCATTTCCTTGCGCTGCCTGTGTTTTTGGGGGCCCAGAGACTGTAACGCCCTGGTGGCATGCCGATGTTCTGAAACCCAAAGGGTTGAAGGTGCTGTCTTCGCGACACTTGGTAGGACTTCGACGTTGGAGGATCCGGGGTTTGCGGGCACAGATTGCCAAGAGGTTCGAGGATACTGGAGGATTCAGTTGAGACGATGATGATGATTCCCCGCGGACACCGAAGCACAGTCTGTGATGGGGTGTTTCAACAGGTCGTCTCACTCGTCCTGCTATAATTCATTTCAGGAGTGTCTGCTGAGACTCTTCTGGATTGGTCTTCTCCGATGCACAATTTTCTGAACCTGAAGCTGGCAAAACTTACCCTAAACCCGCTAAACCCTAAACCCTCACCTGAACCTTAGCTTATTCGGGGCAACCAGTCCGAGCTGAGCAGCGATAGGTTACATGGATTCCCTGCTGTCCCCGTTTCCTAAGACCCTAAAGCCGACTGCGTTCTTGAGGTCTTGGCACCTCTTGCGTTCGAGCTCTTGACCTCCGGTGGTGAGTCGATACCTCAGCCCAGACTAGCTTCATGATGGTTGTCTTGATGAGTGTGTAAACGTCATCACCCTTCTTGTTATACCGATCCTACTGTACTGCTGTTGCTACTGTTAGGTGCTACTGCCACTGCAACTGCGACTGCTACTGTTCCTGCTGCTGCTGCTACTATTCCGACTACTCATTACTACAACTACTACGACCTACTACTGCTACTACTTCTTCTTCCACTGTGTTCTACTTCTTCTTCTCCTACTGCTACTTCTACTTATTTCTACTACTACTGCTACTACTACTACTACCACTACTACTACTACTGCTACTACTACTGCTGAGACGACGACTACTGCTGCTTCTTCTGCTAGTAGCCTTGCGCCGAATATTTCGGATAGTAGCGGTTTGCAAGCATGCTTAATGTTGTTCTTCTTGTTCGTGTTCGTATTCTTGTGATTGTTCATGATTGTTCTACTAGTTAGTGCGAGTAGTCTAGTGTTCTTGTTCTGACATGTCCTGTGCCTCGCAGGTCACACATCCCTTTCTGGCTTCTCTGCTCGCTGCTCTGCGTGATCGCCGTGTGGGTGATCCAGCCTCTTGACTTGTACAAGGGATCGACTTTCGTCGGTTGGCTCGCCCTTTTTTGTACAATTTCATCTCAGCGACGTGTCTTGGCGCAGCTTTGAGAGATGCAGCCAGTCCGGCAGGAATTCACCCTCAGTATCCCCGAGTATGACATCCTACTCCTAGACCCTAAACCCGAATCCTACACCCGAAGCATCCTAAACCCTCATCACCCTAAGCCCAAAACCCCGAAGCCCATCACACCCAAAGGCCCTGAAGCCCCAAGCAAACTAAGGCGCTGCTTGACCTTCGAGTTGAAGGGCGAGCCACTGGAGGTCTCAACAAAACGGGATCAAGCATGTGGGGTACCACTGCAGCCTGAATAACTAGCAATATTAAATACTTACGTTTCCTGATTATACCATACTATGTAGAAGCCTCAATAACTAGCAATAGTATGTATTCCTTAGGGCTCCTTTTGATTACTATGCTGTAACCCCCAAACCCTATCTTCATTATTCAGGCCCTTACATGATGTTCTGGACGATGGCTGCTGTCAGGATCCTTACTACTATAAGCCTATAAGTCTATAAGCCTGAGTCAGAACACCCCCCCATGCAGTGCCCGCATCCCCTCGCCAGTTTGGTACATTTAGGTTTAGAGCTTTTTGGTTTCGCGTTGCGGGGCCCAAGTTTGGGGTTTGGGGTTGCGACGCATCTGGTCAGATGGCGGAACCACTGTGAAATCAGCCGGATTTCGCGCAACGACTTGCTGTTCGGTAGACGTGCCGCCAAAGTGTAGTTCGTGTTTCACGTTTTTCCGGTACGGATTTCTGGATCGATGAGGGACGGAAGTTCTTGACCCCTCAAGTGCTCGCTATACTGGTTCACCACATCTGCATCCTAATCATTGCAGGATGTGGTGCTCAAGGGAGGCGGCAACCTCAAGCTGAAAAGGCCCTGCACTCAGACCTGGTCGTTACAGCATGCATGCATGTATGTATGTATGTATGTCTGTGTGCAAATATGTATGCAAGTAATGTAATGTCAAAAACAGAGTCATTACAATCTAGACTCTAGACCCGGAATCTCTGGCCAATCGATGTGGGTTAGACACGGTTAGTCCTAGAGAACCTGATCGGAAGCAATACATCCATGTGTTATCCGGCATATAAGGTGTTATCCGGGGTGAAGGGCAAGTGTGGTAGCGATACTGTATCCGGGGCTTGTTGGACAGGCAACAGAGCAGCACTTTAGTAGATTATCTTGACTTAGCGTTATGTGTCCTAAGAGAGCAACTGTAGCAATACTTTGATCGAGTATCGATGCTGTATAGGGCAGGCTCGGAGTCAACGCGGCAATAGGTTTTCCTGAGTTGGACACCTACTGTAGTTAAACTCTCGAGGCTTATGAGTGTTTACGTATATCATCTAGCCAGAGATTCCGGTCCAGATTTGTTGGTAGTTTTGCGGGTTGTCCCTGAGCCTTCGGCCTCAGTGCTGAGGCCATCACTGCTGACCCCACCCGAGAACAAAGCGGACAAGATGCGCACAGGGTGGGCCTGGCCAATCCGAGTTGCTCGTGTTCTGATGTGAGTCTCCAGGATTCGATCTCCAGTTGACCGTTGCATCCGTGCAGAAAGCTCAAATCTCGCAGCACGACAACACACCCTGAACCACAGAATTAAGGGACCCCAAAAGCACATATCCCTACCTTAATGGGCTTTTTTGGGGCCCTAAGAATGTTGGCCACCGAACTCTGCCATGTTCGGGCTTTGGTCTCAGGCACCGTGGCCGCCACACTGCTTCTGCACAGGAGTTCTGGATTCAAACGTTGAGGGGTACTCTGATGCCGTCGTGTATCTGCACAGGACGAGTGTGCTGGGTTTTTAGGATGTTTCAGGTGATTTTTGATTTAATACACCAGGTTCTTGGCAGTGCATGCAGTGCTTGATTTTGTCTCCTCCACCTCCTGCTCCAACTCCTATTCCTACTGCTACTACTACTACTACGACAACGACGACGACTACTAATGCTACTACAGCTGTCACCACCATCACCACCACCATCACCGCCACCGTCACCGCCATCATCGCCACCACGATCACCCGCGCCACCAGCAGCAGCGCCACCACCAGCTGGCACCACACGTTTTTCCGATGAGTGCTGCTACTACTTCTTGCTGTTGTTGTGATGATTATGTATGTTTGCTAACAGCTTGCCAGTCCTACCAGTTACCACGAGTGTCGTGAGCCAATGTAGACCTGTTTTCTATTGCCTGTCCTCGTCTCAAGATCTTCGTGCACGTGCAGGAGATCCATTGGAAAAAAGAGGATGCAATTCAAAGCGCCTGAGATGCTCTCATCTGCAAGCTGGTGACAACTCCAGCCTTCCACAGCGACTCCGACCAAACCAGGCTGTCGTTACTAGGACCCGCCGCTGCATGCGAATTCCGTGCGCGAAAGGCCCTCATAGGTGCTCTGCTGTCAACTGATCTGGCTTTGGGTAAGCAGCTTGATCGCCAAACTTGAACTCAACCCTAAAGAGTCTGGAGAGTGTGGAGGTGGAAATTTAGGATTCTGCTGCTTTGCCCAACACTTTCCGATGCAAGACTGAAGCAGAAGTCCTTTCTGCTCGCAAAGCCCATGGCAAAATGAGTGCCCTTGCATTCAGTCCGTACACAACCAAAACCTGCCAGAGCTTTGTGGGCACCCTTTAAGCTCTGTGCAGGTGTTTGAGTCTGTTGCACGAGCCATGTTTGCTCAGCCGCTGGTGCTTGGGGAGTCCTTGTCTTGGCTGTTTTCGCCACAGGTTGCTCAGATTCTCATCCGAAGCCTCGATCTGAATCCTGTCCCTTTGTATCCTTACCATCCGTGATGTGCCTCCTGTTGCCTTTCGGCAAGTGGAGCAGACGTGAAAAAAAGTCCTGATGACTCGCAACCTCAATCCCATGATGCGGTGGAGCCCTTGACGTGCCGCAAGCTTCTGCTTCTGTATGGTAGTGCATAGAAGCTCATGACCCCGGCCCGTGCCCTTAAGACCCAGCGATGTACATGCACAACTGCCTCCCTTCAGCTCGTTGCTCCTTCCCGGCTGCTGCTGCTGGATGCGGTGGCCCCCTTCAGAGCCGCTGAGGATCCTAAGTGCGTCACTGAGGATTTTCGGATGGTAATGGGGGAACTCTCGATTCATTCGTTCACCCGTTCACGTCCAGTTCACTTCCTCCGCAGTTTTGCCTAGGCAACATTGCCCCGCGAGACTAGCGCATTGTGCCTGAAGCTTTGAAGCACCAGCCAATTTCCCGCCCTTCGGCTCTGCCAGCATTAGCCATGTGCCAAAGCACGGTCACACCTCAAGACAGCAGACGTTTTGTACTTCTCAGTTTCAGGCCTGACTACATTTCTGACAGATGCTGAGAAGTTACAGCTTCAACCGTTGGACGCACAACGACCTTGAAGACACAGTCTGGCCGTGGGTGTTCTTGCTGCTTCTGCTGGAAGGTGCGGCTCAACAAAAATCTGTTGTGGCTCAGCATTCATCGCTTCATCGGCAACCTTCCAGCTCCTGATTGCTAGGAGGACTTGGCGGCACACTTGCGTCACTTGTCACAGTAGTATGCTTGCCATCACTCTAAGTCTCATCTCGGTGGACAGGGACTCGTCGAGCATCGTAGAGTGGACAGACTCAGAATCTGGCAGGGAATGGCAAACAACAGGCACACCATCCTGCTGGTACAGCCTGATCCTCAGAATCATCGCATGCGTTTTAGGCAGCCCTCATAAGTGGGTTGCCCCGCTTGCTCAAGAAGATCTGTGTTTCAGCTACCAGTAGTGCGGGTTGAGACATGAAGGTGTCCCACATCAGTCCAGGACTGAACACTTAGCAATTAGATCGCCATGCGGGCACGGCGCTGTTTGCTGTCATAGCAGCAGCTCATAGCACTTGTGAGACGCATGAGCTGGAACCTACAAGAGTTGCTGGACTTGAGAGCCCACCATTCGTTGCTAGTAGCCCATGAGGTTCGATGATTCCAAGGATGCGAGAACCTACATCGACTACCCTGGGATTCGAGAGGCTGCGACACAGCCATCCGCAATCCGGCTTTTCAAGAGTAGCTCGAAACCTTAGCGAGGCGGCCGTCAGCACCATTCCTTGCCTCCCTCTAGACTCTAGCTTCCGGTGCGATAGACAGGCGAAAACAGTAACCCAGCTAGCAGCAACACTGGTCGACAAAAACAGCAGCAATCATGTCGGTTGCACCTTGAAAAATCAGAACTACACCACCGCCACCGCCAGACCCACCGCCACCATTGCCAACAACAGCAACTGCGCAGCAACAACAGCAGCAGCAACACCAACAGCAGCAACATCAGTAGCAACAGCAACGCCGCGGCTGCTGCTACTACTGATGATGATGACGCTGTGTTTCCTACTCCTACTGTAGTCATGTTACTTAACGGCGCTCCGCCTCCTGCTCCTGCTACTACTACCAAGGCTACTACTACCACTGCTACTCTTGCTACTACTGCGAGTCTGCTGCTGCTGCTGACGTTTCACGAACCCTTGGTTGCTGCTTGCTGAAACCTGCGACCAAGACCGACCACCCGCTGCAAGTACCTACGCCAACAAGACGGTGTTTTTCCATTTAGGTGAATACTCGTAGCAACAGTCATCAGAACCGCCATCATCAGGAATGTTATACTGCTGCTAAACCTAGTCATGGTCATCAATGGTCATCATCGTGGCAACATATGGGATCCGTACTATAAAGCAGCACCAACATAGCATGATCAGCAAGTATCGAGACGCCCATCTGCGTAAAAAACGGGCACTCTTGCAGTAATGAGGGGAACTGCTGCTAAAACCTAAACCCCACACCACCCTAAACCCTAAAACCCTACACCCTAAACTGTGGCTTATGAAATGATGGAGGCCATGGACGGCGTCTGCCAACTCTACGAGCAAAGCCTCAAGGCAACGCCGCGGGCCGTAGAGACTCTCTGTCAGAAACGGGTTTTGGGGTTTAGGGTTTTAGGATTTTGGGGTGTACTATAGCACAGCTATCATGATAAGGAACAATGCCCTTACGTTCTCAGGCTTCCATTTTGGGGGTAGGGTTTAGGGCTTAGGGCTCTGTCTGAAAAGTAGGGGTAGCTTATTTAAAGAGTCGTGGTCCGTTGGGATGGTTCAGGGCCTATGTTAGGGTCCTTTTTTTCCTGAAACTAGCTACCACAGTGCCAGAGCAGTGCTACGACATTCATACTGCTAGGAATCAGGAAGGGTCCGAAGCCCCGGACCAAGGCGATGAACCCTCAGCTCAGAAGCACCACATATGACGTGAAGGATCTTTACAGCGGGAGCCTCAGCAAGCTCTTCGCTGAGAATCTTTTCTGATGGTTCCGTGGTATCCTTCCGAACTTGAAGAAATCAATCAAGGCTCTTGCTTAGAGAATCCACTGGTAGGTTTTGCATCGAGTTTAGAAGGCTTCAGGACTGACTTGCGTGATCCGCCGCTGTCTTTCCCACACCTAGCAGCTTCGAATCTATCTTCGAAACTTACAGTGTTGTTCTTGACAGGTGACAGCTGAACAATGCCTTTCACTCAAAGCCCATAGCCTCTGGAACGTCTTGAACCCTAAGGCTCTGCAGCGCAAATCCGAAAACCTTAATCCCTAAACACTGAAACTGCCTCGGTGGCTATAGCCCCTCTCTGAGGCTTTATCGACACAGTGCAGGATCTCAGCTGCCTCGTGTTCAATCCTCGAGCGAACCTTGCCTGAAGCAGTGAGTTTTCGTTAACTTGTTTTTTGGACATCTGGGATTCTGCGTTGTCGGCTTCGTTCGGTGAACTCCAGATGACGTTGGTGTGTCTAGGATTCAGGGTGAGGCTTCGACGTTTCGGGATTATGGTGCATGTTGGGTTCGGGCTTCAATGGAGGACATGGTATAGCCTGCCTATTCAACAAGAGCTGAGGGAGATCTAGTGGAAAGTCCTGTGACCTGTGCTGACCACGACCCGGAATCCCTGGAATTGTGACCCTACATCCTAACCCTGAACCCTCACGAACCCTAAATCCCTCGATGCGGGTCTTGAGCGGTGCTTACCGTTTCAGCCTTGCAGATGCCAAGGGGCTCTTACGTGCCGCACAACAAGGATTGGATCAAGGCACCAGGGCACTTCTTCCGCGGGTTTTTGGCATTTTGGAGTTTGGACCGTCAAAGGCTGAACCATGGCTGGAGAACGCTTGGCATTGCAAGAGGCAGTCCAGAGCGCAGGGATACACGCTCCTAAAGCGTCAAAGTTCCTCAAGAAGGAGTTCAGCAAATCCTTTTGCCATCTATTTTGCACAGATGTCCGTCCAAGCGTGGCACCTCAGCGATGCTGCGTGCGCTGCAATGATTGCTCTGCGCATGTCGCCGCACAGAACAATAACAAGTTGCATACTGGTTTGTTCTTAGCACACCCAAAACAGACTGCTACCCTGACAGCAGACAAATTGCATGGGAGGTGGAGGTCTTCAACCACCTGAAGTCACAGGTTCAGCAATGAGCCAGTACGGGCGCATGACCTTGTGAGGGGTTCACTTGCTGTCCTGCAACCGCGATCGCTCAAGCCGGCGGCTGTCAAAATCTGCTTTGTCATTCGTATTTGGTGTTTTTGGTTTCGGTCCGGTAGTCTTGTCGTAGTAGGAACAATCGTCGGTTCACAGCAATAGCATAGTCGCAGTCGTCGTGGTGGTGGCAGTGGCCGTGCTTGTTCTTGTGCCAGCGCCTGTACTGACAGCAATAGTAGTTGTAGCAGCAGTTCTCAGTAGTAGTAGTAGCAGTAACTTAGCAGGAGCAGGAGGGGTAGCTGTAGCGGCAGAGGTAGCAGTAGCAGTAGCAGCAGTAGTAGTAGTCGTCGTGGTGGTGGTAGTAGTAGTAGCAGTAGCAGCAGCAGCAGTAGTAGTCGTCGTCGTAGTGGTAGTGAGTGGAAGTGGTGGTAGAGGTAGTTGGCGTCGTCGTCATCCTCGTCGTAGTCGTAGTGGCAGTAACAATAGTCAACGGTCGTGGCCGTGGAGATGGCCGTATACAGTGATCGAAAGAATTTCTACGAGATGCTAGTATAGTTCCTGGTGTCGCAATGCCAGTTGCTGTAACATTCTGAATTCTCGTGCCTTATCTAGCGCAGTTGCACACCTTCGTGGCTCACAGGGCATTTTGAAGCCGCATGGGCAATACACCGACACAGCCACATGATGCATAGCACACTTTTGCAATTCTTGTCGATTTTTTGGACAGAAGGCGACAGGAACCTCCATCAGATCAGGAAGCAAAAGGTACAAATCCGAGAAGTCCCGTGCGCCTTCACAGCTGGAAGGCCCGGGCATGGAGTATTCCGGTCGGGGTCGGAGCCAGGAAGCAATAATAACAGCAATAATGATAGTTATTGTTATTGTTGTTATGATTATTGTAGGAACTACAGGACAACAGCATGTAAGGCAAGACGACACCAACAACTGCACCAGACTGTAGCACAGTCAGCTCGCCTAACATCTCAAAGTGTAGTCTAGGCACACTATTGCGTAACACATGCCCGCCTGAAAGCAAGATCGGTTCGTCTTTCTGATTCAGGCCCTGCGCTTGGATGGACGTACTGGCCGGCGTCACAGCTCCCTGTTTTCGTGGCTTGCAGCGTTCTGGGCTCTAAGTGAAGGTCTTCCTCAGCTCAACGTTGCCTCGTTCGAAAGTAGGATCAGCGTTCGATCCACGAGCTCGGAATTGAGGATCCGCCCCAATCATCGGGATTCAGGTTTGGGCTGGGGTCAAACGTATCTGTGCAACCTGGAAAGCTCGGAAAGGGTTTCGGGTTCAGGTCCTATAAGTTATCACTGGCACTTCCCACCGCACTTGCAACCTGCCCGAGACTGAACGCCTGGAGCCCCCCAGCCCACCTAAGAATCCTGAGGCACTAAACGCGGAATCCCAAGCCCACACAGATGGAAGAACCCTGAACTCAAAAGACCGATTGCCATCCGCGCGCCGAGTCCAAGCAAGCGACCTCGGTTCCGGTGCGGCTCCCACTGTCTTGTTACAACTCGACTAGGTAGGGCTTTGGGACATTTTATATTTTCTCTTGTTGGGCTTAATAGGATCTTATTTACTAATATTCTTCAATAGCTTTAAAAGCCCCACCTACTCGATGTTTGAGGGAGATCAAACGGTTCGTTTTGGAGGCTCCCGAACCCCAGAGTTGACCCTAAACGTCCCAAACTTGAAACTTGTGATGACGACCTGGACACTCTGGTGGGTTTTTGTATTCTGGGGATTTAGGGTTTAGGGTTTAGGGTTTTGCGCCCCGAGGGTATGACCGGCTGTTGTTGGCGGTGCTGTGCAGAACAGACTTCCATGCATATTTGTGCTCACCAGTGCTCGGGGAACCTCTGGAAAACAACCTGAAGCCCTCAACTCTCAGCCTGAAGCCCCAAAGCCGAAACCCCAGAAGCCCTAGCCAGCAACCGGAAAAATCCCCGAACCCCCCCCCCAAAGCCCCGAACCGAGATTCAGGCGAAGGATCCGGACTTGCCAGAAACCGTCACCTCAGGCCAGTTTTCTGAGTCCAGCTTCGGCTTCGAAAGACACTCGATGAGGGCTTCAGCTTTCTCTCTCAATATGGCTTTTGGGTTTGGTTTATGTAAGGGTTTACGGTTTAAAGTGCGGGGGTTAAGGTTCCGATGGAAGGTATATGGGAGTCAAGCCTCTTCTTTGCTTGCTTGTAGGCGCAGAGTTTTGCACACCAGGGGCGCATCGAAAAAGTTAAGCGACAGAGGATGGGTACATGTCGCGGAGCTGCATCGACTGTAGCACTGCAAAACCGCATGCAGTAGCGCAAGCCAAAGTATACTGCCTAACTCAACCCCGAAAACTGACAGTATCATGAAGGCTGTCTGTATAGGTTTACCTGGCAGGGGTCGGCCACCATGTCAAGAAGGACGCCTTCGTAGTCGCCTGGCCGAAAAGTGAGCCCGTGGCACTTGAAACCCTGACATTAAAACGGCCATGGTCCAGTAAGGACTTGGGTCCCAGGTGGACCCCAGACCTTCCACCGAATATAGGGGCCTAAATAATTACCAATACTATTTTGGGCAATACTATTTTGGGGGGTTCCTTGTCATAATTATAGTATCATATACCCCAAACCCTATTCTAATTATCATGGCAATATTTCCACTGCCACTGCCACTGTCACGACGATGACGCCTATAACTACCTGAGGTAGCCAACGGGGAAGCTTTAGACTGTTTGGCCTTACATATATAGTCTGTGGTTGAAAAGTTGAGCTTTTTTGGGCTCGGATATTGCAGAAGAGAGCCAGTACGACGTGATGCATTGGAGCTTCCCTGCTCTTGCGGTAATCTACTTGTCGTCTACAGTCCACGACGGCGGCTGCCACAATGGCGGTTAGGCGCGTCTATTCCTGATTGTTAGCGCCTGCTGGTATTTGCGGGGCAGTCTGGCATGATGCTTGGACCGTGTCGGATTTTGATCCTCTCACTTTGCGGATGGGCTGATCCAAGGTGCGAAACACCTTCATCGCCCGCACCCCAGCTTTGGTGAACTTCATTGCAGATCTCCATGACGCTACATTAGCCCTAGACCTTTCGCCTTACTTCTACTAGGATAGAGCCATAACGCTGTTCCCACAAACTCTAATAACATACCACAAATAATGTAGTACTTTACTATTTTCTGATAAAGTAACATCTAGTTCCCAAACTCGAACCTCCTTCGCCCATCATCTCTGAGTGTGTCCCGCAGCAGAGTCTCCTACCTGAGCCTTTACGGGCTTTTGGCCTCGAACCCGGAGCTTCCAAACGATTCTAAACGCCAGACCAAAAACCCAAGCCCTAAACCTTGAACCCTGAACCCAAGCCCTAAACCCTTCAACCCAAACCCTAAACCCTAAACCCAAGCCTTGGACCCTAAACCCTAAACCCAATGCGGATTCAGCCGACCTTAATTGCTAGGCGGAAAAAGGCGTTCAAAAAAAAAAAACCTAAACCCAAGCCTTACTGTACATCCTCTGTGAGGCTCGCTCTAAAACCCGAAGCCTCTCGAGGATCAGATTCCTGGAACCCCGAACTCACCCTTCGGGGAGCGCCAGGCCTCCCTTCTTTTGGGGGGAAAAAATAAGATGAGGGTATTGAGGGTTCAGGGTTTAGGGAAGTCTAGGTTTTAGGGCTTTTGGGGTTTAGGGTTTTTAGGGTTTTTGGGGTTTTGAGGGTTTTTGGGGTTTTGGGGGTTTAGGGAGTTTAGGGTTTTTAGGGTGTAGGGTTTCTAGGGTTTAAGGGTGTTGATCGGGGGACAGAAGATGAATGTTAGAGCAAAATGGACAGTATGGTCATTATGGGATGGCAGGGTTGTGGGATTTCCTAGAAGCAACAAGGGAGCCTGTATTGTATCAACAATGCAGCTTGGATAGTTTTGTATAGTATCACAAACTCTTCTACGCATTATTCGTAATGGTCGTGACTGTCGTCATGTATCCTAGTCCTAGTCGTAGTCGCAGTCGTAGTTGTAGTCACGGTACTAGTCGCTGTTGCCATCGTTGTTCGAGGCCTAGGGGCCCAGGCGGGGGTTGAGGGTGTGGGGACACTTGACGTATCTTGACATTGGCGACTCGGCTGAGATGCGAATGCGAATGACCACCATGCTGCACACCCGGCAACCACGGCAACTTGTTTCCGTCAGCTTCATATGCTTCATGCCGTCAAGATTCCTGACAGCCTGACAGGTGCACTCCTGCCCTCCGACGAGCCTGCTCGACCACGCGACCCCGCAGCAGGAGGATGCCCGGAAGCTGGGTGGGGGCCTCGTCCTGGGCGTCTGCCATCTCAGCAAAAAATCACTTGTCCCGGCCGTGTAGGTTCATCACATGTTATCACGGTACACATATTATCGCGAACCACGCAGAGCTGTCCTTCAGCCCTAAACCCGACAACCCAAAGCCCTAACACAAGCTTGTTTTTTCAAGTCTCAGGAATTGGTGCGACCGTGCTGGCGGCAACGGCCCCAGTTCTTGATTCGCTACTACTGGACAATGCTCAGCATTATAGGTAAAAGGGTTCAGGGTTGTGTGGCTTGAAGTCAGGGGCAAAGGTTTAAGATGTACGCAAGGCTGAATGATAGTGTCTGAAGTCGGCGCCGAGGTTTTCTACGAAGTTTTCTGCAACAACCTTATGTAGGGTCCTTGATAATTAGAATAGGGTTTCGGGTGTTCTTTATTATAGTTATAGTATAATATACCCCCCAAACCCTATTCTAAATATTCACTATAATAATATACCCCCCAAACCCTATTCTAATTATTCAGGCCCCCTATACTAAACCCTTTTCCTAACCCTTAAAGGAACCCAATTTAAAGGAACCCTGTGCCACTTATCAAGGCCCAATTTTTAAGGCCCCTATATAGATCCCTTCTTAGCGATCCCTTAAGGACCCCGTTAAAAGAAATCGTTGAAGGAATCCAGATCTAAGTATCAATCAAGGCCCCTTCCGTTTCCTTCCACCAGGCAGTTCCTTCATCGCCTGGGTCGGACTGCGACTCCAACAAATCTGGGCTCCATGGAAGCCGTGACCAGAAACCTTGGAGTGCGAGTCCAAGCTGTCACTCTATATATATATATATATAGAGAGAGAGAGAGAGAGAGCGAGAGAGAGAGAGAGAGAGAGAGACAGAGAGATAGAGAGAGTGCCGGGGCGTGAGCTGGGCTGACAGTGCATTGTATGGTAGAGGGTCTCTTAACCTAGTTCGCTCAGCCCGTGGAGTGCCCGAACTTCTTTTCGCACGTGAAACCGTGCGCACCTCCAACCAGACGGGCTGCTCCGGCGGGGGCGTGCCCTCAAGCCTGGGGAACGAAAGAGAGAGAGAGAGAGAGTGCTAACATTTTCGGGAATAACTTGGGATTTGCGGGCAAACATGCTCAGGAAACTGCGAGCGTTTTTTCGGGAATCTTCAACGCCATTTTTCAGACACATTTTTGGCAAAATTCAAAAATAAGGAACCGCGTTTTTCAGAAACAACATGCCATATGCATTTAGAAGCCGCGTAGAAACGCATGGTGATTTTACGGGGGAAATTGGCAGCATGGCTTGGCTTGGCTTGGCTTTCGCGGGGGTGGCGGGTTGAGGCGGACAGATACAGGTGACAGTATGCATTTAGATGGCATCTAGAAATGCATGGCGACCCTGTGGGGCGAGCTTGGCAGCAAGGCTTGGCTTGGCTTCCGCGGGGGGTGGGGGGTTGGGGGGGTAGGGGGCTGGCCCCCTCCCCCCCATGCCGACTTCCCGATGTATGTAAGTGTGACAGTATGTAGTGTGTGAGTGCATCTGCACATTTTGTTTGTTGTTGCCTACTTCAATACATGTTGCCATATGTATTTAGAAGCCACTTAGAAGTGCATGGTGATTTTGCGGGGGGAGTTGGCAGCATGGCTTGGCTTGGCTTGTCTACGTGTAGGTGTGTATATATGTATGTATGCCGTCATGCTTGGGCTTTACTTCAATACATGTTGCCATATGCATTTAGAAGGCGCGTAGAAATGCATGGTGACTTTACGGGGGGAGTTTGGCTTGGCTGGCTTGGCTTTCGCGGGGGTGGGGGGTTGAGGTGGACAGATGCAGGTGACCGTATGCATGTAGCTGGCATCTAGAAATGCATGGTCATGCAGTGGGGCGAGCTTGGCAAATGTTCCCGAACATGCCTTCCTAGTTTCTCGATTTCTGGCCAGCCTATGGAAAAAACCGACGGTGATTCTTGAATTTCGGGCATAGGTGCTTGAAATTCCCCGCGCAGTTTCTGAACATAGTTCCGCGAAATTCCCTGCACGCTATATATACACATATATACAGATCTATAGATCTATAGCTACATATATATATATATATATATTTATTTGCTACAACCCCCCTCAGTGACCTACCGTTCTTGGCTTGAGCATGAAGAAGTACAAAAGCCATGTGATGCACAGAGTTGTTGCGGGAGACAGAAAGACATGTGTGTCAAGACACGAAGACAAATCCGATGGCTACCCGTGCTTTGTTTTG
>BGNK01001855.1:112299-126314 GCA_003297005.1 Symbiodinium sp. clade A Y106 | reverse complement strand
AGTTGGGGGACGGGGCGCGGGGGGGCGGCGCCGTAAGGGTAGCGCCGGCCGCGCGCAGCTGGGCTTCCCACAGTACCAGAAGCCCCCGCTGCGGGTCACGCGCGGCGTCAACTTCCACGTTTCCAAGTGTCAGCACGACACGTTCCATCCAAGGCCACTACACACGGCAGTAGCCAACTAACCCGCAGCAGCTAGGATCCANTTCCAAGTGTCAGCACGACACGTTCCATCCAAGGCCACTACACACGGCAGTAGCCAACTAACCCGCAGCAGCTAGGATCCACTTGAGCCTTGAGCCAAAATGGCTTGAGCCAAAATGGCCACCTGTCTTTTTGGAGGAAGCCCTGAATGAGGCATGGAGTGATGCGACGTCGGATCGTTGGAGGCCTTGTCCTTTGGACTCGTGGCTTTGTGCCCGACGACTTTCTGAAGCAGGCTTTTCCCGGCGAGCCGGTCCCGCTGCCAAAAATCCCCAGCTTCTGCGTGTATTTGCGGGCTCGCATCAGCCTGACAGAATGCGATTTGATCTTCGGATGCAATCCTTCGTTAAGCATCGGGCGCAGGCGCACATTGCGATTCCGTTTTGCACCACCTTGTAAATTAGGGGCTCCCCCAGTGGGACTTCAAGGCCGTCTGTTGGGTCACCTGGCCCCTCAATGGGCAGCTCAAGCAGCGAGCACGCGTGCGCGCGCAGGGCGGCGAACGGTGAGCGTGGTCCGGCTGATGCGTCCTCCGACCTCAACACCGAAGACGACCAGCCGGCTTGCCTGAGTTCAGGGTAAGACGTTCCTTTGCGGTCGACTGCCTGTGCCAGGGCGAGGCCCGGTTGTTGGTCAGCCCGCGGACGTCCCGACGGATCGGGCTCACGACGGTTGCGTCCACGGCGACTTGCGCGCCCTGCCACAGGGGGAGCCGTTGGCGACCACCTCTAAACGGCGTCCATCGCTCGCGGGCACATCGAGGTTGAGGTCGCGGAGGACGCGGGCACCGGCCTCCTTGCAGATGCGAGCCGCTGCCCGCTCCAAGGGGCCAGCTCTCCGCGCCAGCACTCCCACCTGTGCGCAGGCCGACCAGTGGTCGCCGTACACGTCCAGGAGTCCCCCCGCAAGCGCAGCGTTTCGGGGCGAGCGGGAGAGGTAGGCGGAGTCATNGGGCGAGTGGTGTGGTCGGCGGGGGCGGCGGCATCCTCCTCCGGCAGTTTCGCCCAGGTTGGCGCAGGGAACGTAGGAAGCGGGCAGCCTGTTCTGCTGCTCGCGTGCTGGGGGGGGTTCCACTGGCCGTCGCGTCGCGTCCAGCAGCGGACGGAGAAGGGTGGCCAGAACGCCCGGTTGGAGTTGCCGCAGCGCTCGGGCGGTCCGCCCAGGAGCTCCAGTAGGCAGCGTGGTGTTGCTGAACGGCGGACCCCAGTCCCAGACCTCCCATGCTCAGGGGGAGTTGGGCTTGCTTGTGGCTGAGCTCCGGGAGCGGCATGTCGCCATCGCCACCCGCCAACATCTGAGCCAGGAGTGTTGGATAGTGGCATCGTGGGAGGCTGCGAGGTCAGCGGTGTCGGCCGGCGGCAGCGTTCGCAGCAGGTACGTGCCACGGGGAGCTGCGCAGTACAGGAGGAGTAACCACGCCGACTGCTACTCCGTCCACTTCGCGGTCCCAGTGCACATGCCCAAAAGTCCAGACAACAGACTACGGCATGCGGCTGGCAAGGGGAGGCTGCTCGGAGGACATCGCTGAGGAGCGGTATGTCTCCGTCAACGTTGGCGGTGCCGGACAAGGGAAGGGAAAAGGAGGCTGGCGGCAAAGGTCCGCACTGCTGCAAAGGCCAGGAAGGAGCGCAGACCAGCGCAACACAAACGCAGCGGTGCACGCCGCCCGCTGTGCAGGAGGAGCGGCACGGGCCTTGCTTCGGGCAAGGAATCTGACAAACTCAGCGGGTTGGGAACGACAGCGCGCGCCCGAAAGCAAGCTCTGGGTATGTCCGCCCGCTGGTCTGGCCTACTCGCAGTTGCTGCGCAGCGCGCCATCGCCGCGTCGCTGCTGGAACTCCCCCTTGCAGGGGAGTGCAACCTTGCCGGGGACGCGCCTGAGCTGCATGAGGTCTTAGCCGATGTGCGCTGGCAGCTCCCCGTGCTTGGCAGCCGCCAAGGTCCCCGATGAGGCCCTGGCGCAGACGCAGACACTCCTTGGCAGGTGCAAAAAGGCGCGAAAAAAAAAGAAAGCATTAGCTTTGGAGTTTGCTGATTTTGCTAAGCAGTGCGTGCAGCTGTATGAGTCGGTAGCTTCGTTGGCGGTCAAGCCGCAACTTACTCCACATCTTGATGTTAGCACGCTTCCGGCCGCAGATGATGAGACTCGTGGTCAGCTGACTGAGTCCGCTGCCAGNGTATGAGTCGGTAGCTTCGTTGGCGGTCAAGCCGCAACTTACTCCACATCTTGATGTTAGCACGCTTCCGGCCGCAGATGATGAGACTCGTGGTCAGCTGACTGAGTCCGCTGCCAGAACCCTCATGAAAATTCTATGGCATGCTATGGTTGGCTCGACTGAGCCGTCCGGACCTGCTGGTTGCCGTTACAACACTTGCGTCCCACGTTTGCTCGTGGAGCAAGAACGACGATCGGCGAGTCCACAGGTTCGTTGGGTACATCTTGAACTCCGTTGATCATGCAATGATCTTGTGTATCCATCTGAGTTGCGGTTAGCTCTTTACTGCGACTCCGATTTTGCTGGTTGTGTTGACACCTCACGTTCAACAAGTGGGTATGTGTTAGCCATTGAAGGCCCTGCCAGCTTTGCCTTGTTGTCATGGTCGAGTAAACGACAAAAGGTCGTATCCCGATCNTTGACACCTCACGTTCAACAAGTGGGTATGTGTTAGCCATTGAAGGCCCTGCCAGCTTTGCCTTGTTGTCATGGTCGAGTAAACGACAAAAGGTCGTATCCCGATCAAGCACTGAAGCAGAGTTTGTTTCACTGAGTGGAGCTCTGTGCAACGACGCAATCCCAATGCACGAGGTATGGGTTTTACTTATACCCGGCATACCCCTTCATATCCACGAGGATAATCAAGCTTGTATAGCGATAGTGAAGAAGGGTTACAGTGCCAAGCTTCACCATCTGGCAAAGACGCACAGCGTGAATGTCGCCTCTACGTGCGAGGTTGTGAATACGAACGAAAGCGTAGTACTCCAATACTGTCGTACTAATGATCAAAGGGGTGATCCCCTTACGAAGGCTCTTCCTCTTCAACAGTGGGAGCATGCATTAGTCCTTTTGGAGATTTCGCAACAGCCACTGCCAGATTTCATCGAGTAGCTGTGCCTTCATCATGGATGGCTAAGCTGAGCTTTTGTCATCATGCACTCAACTGAGTTCAGTGCTCGGTGTTCCTGAGGATCACCTCCTCTCATGCTGTTAGGCTGCCTTGCGCATCCTTGCGCCACAGCTGAGGTGAAAGCATTTAACTATCATTGGGTCTGATCAGCCCGTTTGATACTGCATTGAATGTACAGATTTTGGAATCAACGGTGGGTGAAAGCATGAGCTATCCACGTGATTGCTTCCTGAAGTTCATTTCCGCTCCAAGTCAGAAGGGGGGAGTTGTTAGAATACGACGATCCCTTATGTAAAGATGATGTCTGACTGTGTAGCCATGAACTGCCAATGTTATCTTTGGCTCAAGACGAAAAGGCGCGCACCTGAGGTCCGTGCTTTGTTCCGGGTTGGGTTTCCCGGCTTGGTTTCCCTTCCCCTACTTCGGTAATATCCTTGGTTGGGGTCGGTACATATATATATATATATACAATGACTTCGCGGGTCCAGGGTTTTTGAATTCAGGGTTTCTCGGTTCAAGGTTTCTGGGCTTGGTGTTTCTGGGTTTGGTCGTTAGGGGTTCAGGGTTGGTAGTTTTTAGGTCCAGGGTTTCTGGATTCGGGGTTTTTCGCCTTACGGGTATACGTCTGCTGTAGGGTTTAGGTCAAGGGCTTCTGAATTTAGGGTTTCTGGTTTCAGGGTATCTGGGCTTGCGGTGGGTTCAGGGCTTCTGGGTTCGGGGTATCTGGGTCCGGGTCCAGGCTTTCTGAATTTGGGTCTTGCGTGTTCAGGGCTTGAGGGTATATCTTTGCATGGGTCTAGGGTCTCGTTTCTGGGTTCAAGGTTTGTTTAATTCTGGGCTTGTGGTTTCTGGGTTTGGGTTTCAGGGTTTCTGGATCCAGGGTTTAAGGGTTCAGGTGTGTGGTCAACAAGCTGGGGGTCCATGGGTAGCGAAAACACCCACCCAATTATTCGAAAACCGGAGGTTCGGGGGGCTTAGGCAACCCTCCATTCTCAGCTCGAGAACTTGGGGTTCCTCAATGGTTTCGGCAACCCCTGAAACTCAGCTCGAAAAAGCTGGCAACCCCCAAATCTCAGCTCGAAAACCCGGGATTCCTCGCATCACCCCCAGTCTATGCTCAGCTCGACAACCTGGAGGTCATAGGTCGTGACAGCACCCACCCAAGTCTTCGAAAACTTGAGGTTCCTTGCAAACCTGGAGGGTTGTTTGGGTTGGGGGGCGGGGGTTAAGCAACCCCGCAATCTCAGCTCGAGAAGCTGGGGTTCCGCATGGGTCTCGGCAACCCCCCAAATTTCAGCTCGAAAAATTGGGGTTCCTCCTGATCTCCACGTTGTTGCCGGGGCCTTTAAAGGACCCGCAAACTGCTATTGGAACGGTTAGACTTGGGCTCCAAACGGACCGGCAACCCGGGTCCGGAAAATTATTCCGAACGTCCTCAACGTCGAGGAACAAATTCACGACCCCCTATTCCGACCCCACCCCCCCATGACCCCATGACCCCCCCCTTAAGACAGGGGTCATGTTTCACCCGTGCGGCACGGTTACACACTGATTTCCTAAGAAACAACAGTTTGCATGTTGGAAGTTGGGCACATGTGGAACTGCAGCTTTGTAGTTGAAATGTGCTTGGGGGGGTGCATCTATGATGACACAGAGGCCGTGGCTTACGGTGCATTGGTAGAGTGTGTTTGTTTGTTGCGATGCACGCTCAACTTGACCAGGGCGGATGTGCACATTGCACCATCATCATCCATGCCGGACTCTTGTTTGTCTTTGGAACGTCCGAATTTGCATCAATTGCCGGTTGTAAAGGCCAAATCTGCTCCCAGCTGGGGCGAGTCGTCTTCCTGCTGGTGCTCGCTGGGTAGCCGCCCGTTGGGGTCCTGGTTCGGCAAAGGTGCATATTGGTTGGTTCCTGACGTTGCATGGCCGTGTATTGGTGCTCACAGGTGGCAGCGGCCAGTTTCATTTTCTTAATGCAGACCATGTGATCCATGACAAACAGCATGAGGCACGACCTTGGAACATTAGATGCATATTACGCCGAGTATGTGTATCGTGAATGATGTCAGGCTTCGCAGCAGGCGATGTGGAACCAGCGCCGGTCTCTCCAGGCTGGGCACCGGCCACAGTCCGTTCGTGGCTGTTTCGCCCCCGTGTTTGGGAGGAAGAAAACAGGCAAAGAAGCAGTCGACTTTTGGATCATTTCTCGGACGATTTGTGCTTGGCCTGGCCAATCGCCAGTCCGTGATGCGAGTGCCGCAGACAATTGATGTGGGTCTGAGGTCACAGACGACACAAGAGAAGGCCACGTGATACAGACCGAGTGCCATGTGCAAGATGCGGGTGATAATGGCTCATGCCTCTTGGCCAGTTGCTGGCCGTTCGATCTGCAACATATGACATCAACGGCAAGGCTGGCATTTCGTTCCTGCTTCGTTTTCTTAAACAGGCAGGTTTTGGTCTGGCAAGCAGGTGTTCGCCGCTGGTAAACAACCTACTGCGCCGCCGAAACAGAGCGACCGGGGGCACTGGTTGACACAGGCCCGTGATCTGTTGCGCAACCATGTATGCACAGGACGATGCCATTGATTTGAGCTTGTTTTCAGGTCAACGGTTTAACCAACCGCTACAATATTATCAATGGCATGTCGTGAGAGCCTTAATTATAGAATGTGGCGCTCATCCGAGTTTGCATCATGCTGAGGGCTTCTGACGCGCTTTTCAGACCCATGTCCCACACGAAGTTCCTACAATGTCCTATCAGGATTAACCCTTCAATTGCTCGCCATCGTGATGCAGAGCTGCAAAGGTCTGCAGGAGGTTAAGCGTTGGATTTTCGTTGTGTTTGGCATCATCGCAGGCTTTCGCAGACGTTGTCCGGACTTCCCGCCGGAAATGTCCAACCTTTGCGTCACACTCTCAAGCAAGGATTCGATCATGGAAGACACGGTGGTGTGACAACAAGCCAGGTGATGTGGCTTGTTACGACATTCCCGGCTTTGTGCCGATCAGGCCAGTGAAATGCTGTGGCAAGCTGTGTGGTGGCCGGGACGCATCGCAAGTGTTTGTCGCTTTGCTAGGCAACGACATCTGCCGGGAGAAGTCGAGCGAACGTACACTTTGAATAGCTGAGCACCCTGCATGTTTTGTGTCGGGATCCGCATTAAGGCGGTTCCATGAATCAACTGACAAGCAGCGCCACTTTCCTACCGCAAGATCGTATGCTTTGTGGACCATCGGATTCAACAATTTTCACTACTTTCGCATCGTCGGGTTTTGATGTTGAGACAAGGCGCTCCCAAATGAAACAACCCAGATTGCAGTGCTGCACCGCGAAGCGATCAGCACCAATTTGTTGCGAGTAGTTGCCACTGTGCCGGTCGGAAAACCAAGAACAAGAAGACTTCAGAACAGCGAGATGGAGCTCATCAGCATGGGCAAGCCAAGCCAATTTAGCAAACGTTGGCAATGTGGTGCCTGCCTCTGCCTGAACCACCGAAGCCATCGCCAGGCTTTCAAGCAGCGAGGGCAGGGGAAAGCCGCAGGCGATAGAATGGGCCTATTTCGGCAGCCTTTCCGATGAGTGCATTCTTCATGGTCGACGAGTCGCCATATAGGCACTGAGTTTATTGGTGAAATCATGTTGCGATGCCCTTCGTTTGCCTTGAATGTTCTAGGCCATGATGCTATCCGCTCCGTCTGGAATGCTGATTGCCGAACGGGCTGGTGCCGGTTTCACGTGCACGTCTCAGCCTACACTTATACGTAATCTGAGCGACACTCCACGCCTGAGTCGATTGTCATTTCAGGTTGCATCGGTCGGAGACAGTTGCTGGAACCTGATATGTCTCACCAACACTTCTGCCGGATTTGGATTTGGAGCAGTGTTAGGCGCATTCTGCCGGGCTGTGCCGGCCTTACTCTACTTGATGGCATCCGAGCTCTCGCAATCGAGGCAAGCTTCGAATCAGCTGTAGCTTTTGTCGATCGGAAGGGTCCCCGATCATCCTGCAGTTCTATGGCATAAAGGTTGCATCATCTTGATTGAGATGATGACGATCCAGCGAGAGTGACGATGTGACAATGACGATCGTTGTGGTGAACAACTGGCGGATGGCAGTGGGCGTCATGATTATGGTGATTATGGCTATGAGCATGATGGGGCTGATGCGGTGATGATGACGATGTCGTGGATGTTCAGTTTGTTGACAATGATACCCTTTACGGTGCTCAGAAGAGCAATGAGGCAAGACTATTATTGGTACCACTTGGTGTCAGAGGACATGTCCATTAGAGATGTGCCTTCCGTGTCGCATGCTTGTAACCGTGTTTTTGCGTTCCAGGAGCTCCTTTGGCCCTAGTACGGTCTACTGACCTCACAGGCTACGCTNGTGTCAGAGGACATGTCCATTAGAGATGTGCCTTCCGTGTCGCATGCTTGTAACCGTGTTTTTGCGTTCCAGGAGCTCCTTTGGCCCTAGTACGGTCTACTGACCTCACAGGCTACGCTAGTGTTTTCTGTGCCTCCCTAGGAGGCTCTCGAGCGCCATAGGTGCCCCTGGATTTGGCGTGACGCCTTCTTCTTTTCTGTCTTAGACAAACGAGCCCATCCGTGAGAAACATCCGTGTGAGCTGAGAGTTTTGTGCTGCTGGGACTCCGGAATCGCTACCTCACGATAGATCATACAGGAGCAGAGCTTGGTTTGCTGCCGATACTNAAACGAGCCCATCCGTGAGAAACATCCGTGTGAGCTGAGAGTTTTGTGCTGCTGGGACTCCGGAATCGCTACCTCACGATAGATCATACAGGAGCAGAGCTTGGTTTGCTGCCGATACTGGTAGCGGAGCTCGATCCAGAGCTCAGAGGCAAGCGTCTTTCTGGTTTACCTGGCAAGAAGAACGGGTCCCCCGCTTCTTCCCCTTGGAGGCAGCCAACGAGTGTTTTACAATCTTCAGTGTTTGACATGGACAAGGAGTACGATACTGCCTTGGGCCGATGCAGCTGGGACGGAGATCCTTCTGGATGGACGGACTTCGTGAGGCGTGTTCGGCTGTTATATGAGAAGACGACGCGAAAGAAGCGAAGGCAGTTGGGCCCATCCCTTGTGTCACAGCTCCGTGACCGGGCTTGGACCATCACTCAGGACATAAACCACCAGCGCCTCACCCGCCGAGATGGCTGCGTGTATCTGCTGGAATTCCTGCGTGAGCGTCTGGGCCGGAGTCCTATTCCGGACATAGGAATTCGGCTTGAAGAGCTTATGATTCGTCTTAGAAGGGCCCCTGGAACGCCTATGTCCTCGTGGGCTACTCAGGTGCGGCAAACATACAAGCGTGTGCAGGTGGCTCTGCATCGTGCTCGTGCAGAGCAACAGACCGGGAAGGGAGTGGAGCTTCCTTCACCCGCGGCCGATCCTCCTGTTCGTGCTCCTTCAGGTCATTCTTCTCCTTCGAGTGCCTCTCGTCGTGATCGGGGATCGCCTACCAGGCGGGGCAGTGAAGCCACTCAAGAGGAACCTCAGGCTGAGGATGCGGATGATGAGGTACATCCGAGAGACCAGCTGGACGAGGAACTTCTTGATCCCGGTGCACAGGCCCAGTCAAGCTGGAAGAAGCGGAGACCTCGAAAATACGACGATGATGATGACGACAGCGACGACAGTGCTGCGATGCTGGCGGACCTAGAAGTTTGGGACCGTTACGAGGAAGGCCTTCAAGAAGTGCTACCACCAGAAGTGTTGGGGTGGCTCCTCCTGAGAAGAGCCAATCTTCCCACGAGTGCAAGGCTCTCAATCCAGGCGGCTGCGGGAAATTCCTTGATGTTCACTGACATCGAGCGTGCGATGAGGTCCATGGAGGATGAGCTCATGGTGCACGATGATTCGAGGAAACAGCAGCCCCCGCGCCGACGCTCTTTCTGGATTGAGGATGATGGGGAATGGAGTTTGCTTTTAACTTCGGAAGATGACCTTCAAGACGTTTTAGCGGCTTCAGAAGTGCATTATGTGGGTCCCCGCCTTCCCCAGGACGTGTACTTTCAATATGATGATGATCCTTTCGCCTCTCAATATGATACAGGGTACTGGCATCAGGATGATGACGGGGCTTATTCGTTCTGGGAGTTGGCTGATGATGGAGAGTTTTACACGCAAGACCCCTCAGGCCTGTACTGGGCCTGGCAGGACTGGACTGGCTATGGTGGTGTCCCATCGTCACCGGGACCTGATCCCTCTAAGGACTCTGAGGATGCATTTGCCGTTCAGGACCCCAAGTCGCGGACTTTCTCACAAGCCCGTCAGGCAGTCCGAGCTAAGCAGCAGAGCCGTGGCTTCTACCCGTTTAATCCGGGAATCAAAGGAAAAGGTCGTCCGAAAGGCAAAGGCAAGGGAAAAGGAAAGGGTAAGAACCCCTTCCCTCGTCCTAGTCCATCACCTGTTATGGCGGCCACCTCCGAGATCTTCGCGCAACCCGGTGACCCATCTTTCTCAGGTTGCTTCGTTTGCGGGTCGAAGGAACATTCCTGGCGCTCATGTCCGAAGCGATCTTCTTCAGGCAAGGGGAGCGGTAAGAACCAGGGATCCAGGAGCTACTACACTGAGAGCATCTTTATGATCCAGCCTGAGAATGAGGGCTTTGAGAAAGAGGGGATTGTTCCGGAGGTCCTTGAGGAAAAGTTGCTTCAGAGTGATCCGGGTGACTGCATGAGCTCGTGCTCGTCCTCTACCTGTGGGTGCCATGGATCTAGGACTGAGGATCCTCGTCTTTTGGATTTTCGATGGGTTTCGAGTGGTTGCTGCAAGGAGCTTGAAGAGTTTCCGGGGCCCGATGTGAGTCCTGGACGTCCAACATTTGCAGTGACCTCATACCCTACAGAAGAAGCCTTTGCGTCAGGAAACAGTGATTCGCACCCTAGAGGCCATGCGGTCATTGACTCAGGTGCCACTGAAACAGTGGGGTCATTGCCAGCCATTGAGGACCTGATGGCCGTTCGTTTTGAGTTGAGCGGTGCTGCGGATGAGTTCAGGATTTCTTCAGTTCCTCCTCGACGATTTCGCTTCGGCAACGGAGCGGTGGGCTTCTCGCTTTCACATATTCTCATTCCTCAAGACCTAGGCCCCAATCGGGTGGATTTGGGAGTGTATTCGCTAGATGTGGAGCGAAACTTGTGGCAGTGGCGGCAGAGTTCAAGTGTGATGTGTGTCTGGAAAGCCAGATAAAGACTTCCTCTCCTTCTACCTCCTTGAATCGCGAGGACCGGTTGTGGTGCTCACTGCAGATCGATGGGTTTTACATGAGATTTGGCACTGAGGTATTCCACTATCTCCTCATGGTTGATGAGGCATCGGGCTTCTGCATCATCGAGGAGGTTCTACGACATTCAGAGAAGGAGATGAAGCATGTTACCACGGCCCAGGTGATCAAGATTCTTGAGACACGCTGGTGTCAAATCTTTGGCTTCCCAGAGATGTTGAAGTTGGATCCTGAAGGGGCTTTTCGTGGGTATGACCTCGGCGAGTATTGTGCTTCAAGAGGCATCTACCTCGATGTCGTGCCAGCCGAGTACCACGAGAGCATCTCCGAGGTCGAGAGAAGCATAGGCACGATCAGACGTAAGATTGAGACTTTTATCCGTGCGGAACAATATCAGCCTTCCAGAGCGGCCGCCCAGATGGTCTCAGCTCATAACACTCTTGCCCGTACCGCAGGATTCAGTCCTGCTCAGTGGGCCTTCGGACGAGATGTGTCGATCACGGGACACAGCCGGGAGCGTGCTGGGGAGGCCTGCGCTCAGAGTGCTATGACCGATCCGTCTCACGGCATGCATGAGGCGCTGGAACTTCGAACAAGGGCCGAGAAGGCCTTCTTGGAGTACCGGGCGAAGGATTTGACTTCGCGAGCTATGAATGCCAAAACGAGGCCTTCAAAGAAGTTTCTTCCCGGTGACGTAATTTTCTATCAGAGATACCAAACTCCTCAGGACTCTCCTGCTAACCTGGTGGTGGACAAGCCCAGGGTGAACATTGCTCGATTCTATGGGCCTGCCCGTGTCTTAGCTACGGAGACCAAGTCTGATCTTGTTGATGGAGTTCGGAAACCCAGTGCTCTCATTTGGGCCATCTGCAACGGACGTCTCAAAAAGTTCCATCAGAGTCAGGTGCGACATGCCTCCGAAACGGAGCGCCTGGTTGCGGAAGGTGCGACAGGGATGGCTTTTCCATGGACGTTTTCCACCCTTGCTGATCTTCTCGATAGAGGTTCTTATGATGATGAGACCATCATTCGATCACGTACCCGAGGCAGATCGCAGACTCCCGCTAGATCCAGGTCATTGCCTCCTGTTGTGCGGAGGAGATCTGATGGTCGTGAACTACCTGAGCCGGTGGTTCCCCAAGCTGAGCCGGTTCCTCAACCTCCAGAGTTGGATCAAGAAGAGGAACTTGTGAAAGTTCTTCCTGACAGAGGTCAGAAACGCCCTGAACCCAGTGACCAAGAAGATGAGGAGATGGAGATGATTCCTGCTCCTGATGTTCCTCCCTCGGCTTCCTCTTCGTCCCTGAATATGGCTAGGTATTTGAACGATCCCAACTACTTTTCCTCTGAATTCATTGTCCTGAATGAGGCGGAAAATGACCAGGTGTTTCACGTCGAGGACAATGGGGCTACAAGGGAAGAGGCCGGGTCATATTCTTTTGCCATTACTTTGGATGCGCCGGCATCAGAGTCTGAGTGGAAGGCCATCGTGAAGAATCCCAAGAAATTCGTTGCGAAGAGTGTGCAGAAGGGAGTTGAGGTAAGCTATGCCAAGCTGAACTCGACTCAGCGAGCTGCCATGGATAATGCAATGAAGGTCGAGATCGACAACTGGCTTCGGACGGTAGCTGTTAAAGCGGCTGGAAAGTTCGTGCCTCAGCGAGAACTCTTAAAGATGCGTTGGGTTCTCACCTTCAAGTCGGCATCCGCGGAGAATGAGGACGATGGATCCGGAAAGCCATCGCAACGTGCTGAGCGAGTCAAGCCGAAGGCCAGAATTGTCATTCTGGGATATAGTGATCCCAACTTGTTGGATGCCACTACAGCAAGTCCAGCTATGACGAGACTGTCGAGACAGCTGCTCTTGAATATGGCATCAGTCAAACGTTGGGACATCCTGTGTGGTGATGTGAAGTCTGCGTTCCTGCAGGCGAGGTCTCCTCAGGCAGAGCGGTGTGTCTTCGCCACTCCGGTTCCGGAATTGGCAAGGGCCTTACACCTCAGCGAGGGCCAGTCGGTCCAACTGTTGCGTTCTGTTTATGGTCTTGTATCTGCACCTCGGGAGTGGTATGAAGACGTGAACAAGACATTGCTTGCCCTGAGTGCTGAGAGGCTTGTTACTGACAGTTGCGTCTGGCGAATCAGGGATCCCAAAACCAACCTCATCGTTGGCCTCGTGTCAAGTCATGTTGATGATTTTCTCATGGCGGGCAACAACAACTCTGAGGTGTGGTGTGCCTTCCTGGACTCCTTCAAGAAATCTTACGAGTGGTCGCCATGGGAATATGGACACTTCAAACATTGTGGGGTTCAGATCACACAGCATGCAGACCACTCAGTGACTTTGGATCATAGTGGTTTCTGTCAGGAGCTCAAGCAGATGAATCCCATCCGGGAAACTCGAAAATCACGAGTGAAGAGGTCAGCCAAGTGAGGGCCATACTTGGAAGCGTACAGTGGAGAGTGTACCAGACGGCGCCGCAGCACGCCGCTAAGCTGAACTATTTGCAAAGTCTTATCGCCGCTCAGGATTCGTCTATCGTTGAGCAGGTGAACAAGCTCATCAGAGAGGTGTACGCCTCTCGCAGTTTGTCAGTTCAGGTGCAACCTCTAGGTGCTGATGATCCAGAGCAATTATGCTTAGTGGGATGGTCCGATGCCAGTCTGGCGAATCGCCCGGATTTGTCGTCGACAGGTGGACACATCATCGGATTCATGCATCAGAAGGCCATTGATTCGGGCCTCGGTCGTGTCAACCCCGTATCCTGGCGAAGCGGTAAGCTCCATCGTGTTGCTCGAAGCTCACTGTCAGCGGAAGCTCAATCGCTAGCAGACACAGAACAAGAGCTGTTCTATGCAAGGTTGGAGTGGCGGGAAATGATCGGGGACTACATTGACACTGCGAAGCCCGAAGAGTTTACGGCTAAGGTCACTTCTTACCTCGTGGTGGATGCGAAGGCCATGTTTGACACATTGTCCAAGGGTGTGTTTGTGGCTAGTCAGAAGGACAAGTACACGGGCCTTGAACTTCTGGCCCTCAGCCAACATCTGGAAACGCAACGCACCAACCTTCTATGGTGCGATTCTGATCACATGCTGGCTGATGGACTGACAAAGTCGAGCAAGCAGGATGTTCTGAAGAGGTTCCTTGCTCATGGAACATGGCGCATTCGCTACGATGGTGCTTTTATCTCTGCTAAGCGGAGGCGCCAAATGCTAAACACTGAAGGTTCCGAACTCGGGGCTGTTTTTCTCCACTACGATAATACGGTGTACAGCACAAGCAACCGACACATTCGGCATCCTTCCTTGGGGCGTGTCAGAGGACATGTCCATTAGAGATGTGCCTTCCGTGTCGCATGCTTGTAACCGTGTTTTTGCGTTCCAGGAGCTCCTTTGGCCCTAGTACGGTCTACTGACCTCACAGGCTACGCT
>BGNK01001855.1:79443-112274 GCA_003297005.1 Symbiodinium sp. clade A Y106 | reverse complement strand
AAACGAGCCCATCCGTGAGAAACATCCGTGTGAGCTGAGAGTTTTGTGCTGCTGGGACTCCGGAATCGCTACCTCACGATAGATCATACAGGAGCAGAGCTTGGTTTGCTGCCGATACTTGGTTCCCCATGACAAGCTCATCTTCGACCGACATCTGTTCAAAATATGCCAGCTCAGAAGAATGTCCCCAAGGTTGGATCGCAAAAACTTTGCTGCGTCATCTCGGGCGCGTAGCTGAATGATTGCTGAGTATAGACTTGAATATTCAGTTTAGACTCTGTTCACAATGTTCACACTCCTGCGTTGCACAGACAGCAAGGCTCGCGGGCGATCGGAGGGCTTTGCCTGCAAGCATAGCGATGGCTACAAGCCTGCTACACAGCTGGAGTCATCCTCCCTTCGGCACTTGTGGAGATTGAACGTCCATGAGGCCTCTAGGTGCACCGGTGCCGTCGGAGAGAGTCGTCGAGATGCACAACTCCACTTTTGCCAAGGCTACACCGCAGGAGACAAACCACATATCCAGTGGTGTCGAAGCCGCCAGGTGGACAAGATCAAGCAGACTGTGGGGCGCGAGGCCTGCATTCCATCAAAGAGTGCACCTTTGTCAAGGGGGCCATTCGCTGTCTGAGAGCTTTGCTTCAAACCGGTTAGATTGAGGCCAGCTCGCAGCATCAGAACAAGAAAGACAAAGAGCGAACCCGCCGCGGATGCCCGAGAGATGAGTCGACCAGTCGTGGGGCACCAAAATAAAAGCATGTCGTGTGCATCTGTACAGGCAAAGAGCAAGAACTTGAACGGCTAATTCTGATGGATTCGCAGGCTGCAAACAGCTCGACAACATTGCTTGTGGTAAGCGTGAGTTCTTCGATGATTTCAGCCTCTGCCATGGGGGCTCACTAGCGTGTTCTCTTGGAGGATGTCATCAAGGACGAGCAGGCAGTTGCGGAAGAAGTGGGCTTAGAGGCCTTTACCTTCGCTTTGACTGCGGTCTTTGCAGATCGAAGTTGTTTCGTGCTCCCGGAGGCAGACCGGAAAGGCACGCAAAACCTTTCTCGCCTTCCTCATGCACTGTATGGGACCGAAGGGCTTTGCAAGACGCCGTGGATGTGCCCTGTTCGGTTCTACTCAGATCCAGATTTGGGCACTCGTTTGCAGGAAAGATTTGCCCCGTTGTGGACAAGCACAGGAACGGCAGGCGAACTGCTTCACACCGATAATGACTAATATTCCTTGGAGTTTCGGCCGTACGAGCTTGAAGCATCCCGGGCGCCTTTTCGCAGAATCTGTATCGTCGTGGATTGTCGTGGTGTGGTGTATAAAATCACCTGCCATCTGTGGCTTTCTTCTGTCTTTGTCCTGACGAAAGGAGAAAGATGGGTTTAAGGAATTGCCGGGCTCCCACACTCTAGGTGCTGTCTCGATGACCGTACAGAGTAGCAGTGAGCAAGGAAGCTTCACATAAGAAGCTCATACCGAAGAGTTGAGCAGGCCGCTGCCTTTGTCCTTGTGATAGTAAGGTGTATTTGTTGTATGGTGCTTGTTCAGGTGAGGGCTGATTCAGATGCCGCCTACGAGGTGAGGATGTAAAACGAATGCGCCCCACTCTGCCTGGCATCACGTGTCTGTAGGCCAGGAGCGACAACGTGCAGTTGGCGCTGGCATCATCCAGGCTTCTTGTCGGCTGCAGGTGTGCTCTACATGATTTGAAGCGACTTCCCCTTGTCCTGCCAGGCAGTGGGGAGAAGCTTGCAGCTCAGACATGCCAGACTTTATCAAAGGCACTGCACTCACTCACCGCCACACACAGGCGCAGCTCGAAGACGGTGGAAGCGCATTCCTCACGTGTCAGCCTCTGTGCCTTATGCAAAGTGCCATAGCCATAACCTCTTGTCACGAGTGTTTTGCAGATGCTGCAGCTGATTCCAGATGCTCTCAGATCCAGGTCTCTCGAGCTTCCCCAATCTGCACGGGACCATCGCCCAGTGCCCTGCCACCATCAAGTCAGATGCTCCAAATGCATCTTACTACCGGATGCCTTTCGTGAATTGGGCAGGTCAAGCCACAGCAGCCGCAGCCGCTCTCAGCGAGAAGAGCGCAAGGACAAGTCCAACTACCCAAGGCTGCAGCACACGCAGCACGCAACACCTGCTTCAATCCTCGAGAGGTCTCGCCAAAGCGCTTGACAAACTGGCTACCATCCCTGTCCGAGTACTTGGCATCCAATGGTGCGGGGGTGCCGGACTTTGCTTGCTCACGAGGCATAAGAAGTGTGTTGTTTAAGGCCGCTTGCTCAGGCTCCGGCAGCTGCTGGAGTGGACAGGGCAGAACCTGCAGAGGGGGTCAGGCGCTGTTGCTGCTGTGTTCTTCTTGCTAGCGGCCGGGAGGAAACTGTAGCAGAGGCTGCAATTGCAGGTATAACGAGGAATTAACCAACAAGATTGTCTCGGAGCTTCTTCCCCTGCCTGAAGGCAATATTTTCCCATGTCTTGCTTGGTTTGGCAAAGCAGGGCACGTTCCGGCTTGTCAGGCACACGCAGCCTGCTTGACCGGTTGCTTGAAGAGCAGCGTAAAGCTGGCGCCGGAAAAGGCTCTGCGGCTTGCTCTTTTGAAGTTTGCGTCTGGGTGTTGTGCCCTGACACGAGACATTGCAAGGTCGGACGGTTCCGACGTCAACGCAACGCCGCAAGAAATTCCAAGAGGATGGCATGGCATCAACGAGCTTGTAATCATATGCATCGCTGCCATACATGCATGCATGCATGCATGCATGCATGCATGCATGTGTGTGTGTACGTTTGTGCGTGTCCGCAGATGTTTCTCTGGGTTCGGAGGTGTATGCAAGGGTGCATGCACGTGCCTGCTGGCTTGTGTGCGCCTATATGCGCATATGCCTAAACGCGTGTGTGGCAATCATGTTCGTATGTTTAAGCTTTACATGCTTTCGTGACGTATGAGTGTGTCCATATTTGCGCTTCGGTTCAGGGGAGAAGGCCGTAGAACTGTGTCAGTGCCCCTTGTCGGGCGGAGGTCTTTGCAGGATCTGGGAGACCTGGACAACTTCAAAACACAAGCTGCAACTGACTCAAGCTTTGTGCGACCATTTCAGCGGTGTTCTGGCTCGGCAAACTGGCTGCTCTCTTACTTATGGATCCCTGCAGGTGGTAACAAGTCTTGTTAGAGCTGCAGAACACCCGGTTGTGACCACCAGAGCACTGCTGCAAAGCTTGCCAACTTGGGTTCAGGTGGTTCAGCAGCCCTGGAGTTTAACCTAGACGCATAAACATTGAGGCCTATAGGCCTGGGGTGGGTCAGGGGATGTTGAGGGTGTTGGATCTCACCCAGCCCCCTCCTCGAAGGCCGTGATGTAGTGATGAACATGTTCACACATGTCTGTACCTGATTTCGTTTGCTTCTGTCTGCATGTTCATTAGCCAATGTCCTTCTGCCATCCACGGGAGGTTTGCAAAGGGGAAGGTGGTGTCGCGATGTGACGGAAGCAAAGGTAGTTGATACTTTTCATGGATGCAAGATTCGCAAACAGCAGCGCCAGCGTGCGGCAGAGCATGGACGTCTTTCTGCTGCATGTGTTGCATGGACGCATGTGGTGCAGACGAGAGGGATCCACCAGAATGACGTGCCCGCACTTCGGATTGAAGCCTGGAATGCTGAGCCCTGCTGCTTGCGAGTGGACTGTCTTGACTAGAGTGCAGGGAAGAAACACCACCTCACACTCGAGAAAACCGCGACAAAACCCGAGGGGACGTCAGTTAGCAAGCGTACCGACCGTATAAACATGGGTTTTTTGCGTGTCAATGTTTTTGTTGTATGCATGTCGGAAACTTCGCCTTTATTCAAATGTGCAAGCTTGCGTCAAGTTTCGAGCGGAGGTGAATCTGCCGAGTTCGGAATGCTGCTATAACATGTTGGCACGAACATGTCTCGTGTCTGGAACAGCTTCCAGGAGCTTGTTGCTGCATGGAAGCCAGAAACACTTGAGAGGCTGGTGTCGACAGTTGCTTCATGCCTGGCATGGCAAGCACGCTGAGGTGCAATCCCTGCGTGCCCTCAAAAGTTGCCGAGGAGATGCGGCAGCGATGTGCCTTGCTTGAACAGTATCGCACAACATAGTTGCCTCCTTGAGCTGAGGGAGACATGAGCAGTTTCTCATTGAACAGTGCCAACGATTGCTGCAACGGACGTAGTTGTTGCTGGTGACTGCAAGCCTAGATCACGGGGACGAGTACCAGCTGGCGACCGTTGAACGCATCCTCAAAGATTTGCTCCTTCGCGGCAAGATTGCGGCACGGCTGACTGTGCCGGTTCTTACCGACTGACAGGGTGGTCAACGAAGAGCAGAAGGGCCTGCCTGGTACAGCGGAGATGGAACGGGTTTGAACCTCAAGAATGCTTGACTCATCACAGACAGTTACCTGTCCTAAGATCGGCCGTGGATTCCGTAGATCTCGCGGCAGGCATCCAGCAATCCGGTGGATGCTAGTGTCATGTCAGGGCCTGCAGGTGTTTCGGCAGCATGTGTGGGGACTTGCACGATATTTCGTTTTCTTTAGGCTGTTTTGGTGCCTCAGCAGGTGCGAACAAAGGACCCACAAGTCCAACGCAAGATGCTGTATTCACCTCAGAGAAACTTGATCTTGTGTCCTGAAGACGTGAGTCTTGGATATCGTGCAAGCATACCTGTCAGGGTGATCACATGTGCCGAAAGCGTGCTTATCTTCTGCCACATTGGATCAGCAGGTAGTAGGCTTCGCCCCGACGGGTGATAGCGTTGCGACAGGCCTTCCTGAAGTGCCTGCAGCCGAAACGGGCCGTGAGAGTGAGAGGTGGAGCTTCTCCTGTTGGCAGGCGGGGGCCCGGCGGGGGATGGCTGGAGCGGAGTCTGTTCGACATGCCCAAACTGTTTGGGTGGATGCGAAAGTGGCTGGCTTCTTGGAGCCCTTCGGTTCAAAGATGATGCTTGCCCAGGCCCAGGGGGAGTTTTCCTGTCAAGGGGCCAGGGGTGACTTTCAAGTTTCCTTCGCCAGGCCCAGCTTCAAGACTACATCGTCAGATTGGCCGCAATACCGGCCGTTCGGACACCTCTGGAGTACATCGCCGAGGCTCACATCGTGCCAGAGAGAGATGTGTGACCCCAGCAATGTGAGAGCCTCTACAAGGTGGGCATCGTGCAAGACGTGTCTCATGCGGCCCTGGGCCAGCGGAAGATGTCACCAGAATCTGAACTCAAAAACCCAGCTGCATCCCACTCCCCTGTGAGCTATGGCATATCTATGGTGTTGTCAAAGCGTTTCTCAGGAGACCATGCTGTGGCTGTTTCTCATGCTGGCGGGCTTTGTCAGAATCTCAGACTCTGCAATTATTGGGTGAAGGAAACGAAGTGGGTTACGAATCCGGACAATGCAGGCCCTGCTGGCACTGGTAATTGTCCCGAAGGCACGGAAGGCTTGTTCCAAGCAGGCTCATCCTTGCCATTCGCAGTTGCAGGCGAAATTGCAGGTGTGGTCTTTCTTTTACTTCTTCTTGGCGGGCTTCTCTTCCGCAGCTATCCGTGATCGTTGTACGGGTTGCCGGATCATTCCACTCGAAGCCAGTCTCCCAGCAATTGCATGCTTGACAAGGTGATAAGAAGTTCGGCACCCAGTGCATCTGTCGTGCAGTGCTTCTTCCTGCTTTTGATCATGTGCGCGACACCTTGAAAGGCCTTGTAAACCCACGGACATGAAGTTGGACAAAACGTCGCCGAACTGCAAGCGAATGAAGAAGCTTGCCTCAATATGCTTGTACCAACGAAGAGCAAGCCAGGAACGATGTGATGCGAAGGGAAATGGTCAGAGTTCCTGGTGCAGGATTCAAGGCACCTCACAGTGGAGGCTCAACCCGATCCTAAGAAGTGTTTGCCTGGTATATGCGACTCAATGAGCCATCAAAGACCTGACGCCATGAGACCCATTTGGATAGACCGCAGCTTGACCTTCACTCCTGCTTGTGAGTTCTCAGGATTGTCTTCATTCGTCACGGAGAGTCGCAGTGGAATTCTGTCTTTAACCAGGTGGGCGGAAGTAGCTGGTACCCGCACGTGATTTCGCCGGCCAGTTGTGCGAAGAATGCTGCAGGGCTGGAAGATATTCTTGCCTTTCCGTTTGGTCCGCGGCTTGATCAGAGAGGCCTGGATCACCTGTCTGTTTGCTAGAAGCAATGGAAGCACGGCCGAGCTTGACCTTTTACGACAGGGAGCAATGACCTTTCAGAGAGACTCCATTTTCTACGATTCGCCGCTGAACGACAAGGGCATCCAGCAAGGCTCAACATCGTGCTGAATCCTTGCAGGAGTAGACAAATAAGCTGTTTTGTGTGTCTCCTCGTGAAGCAACAGACCGCACAACTAAAGTGCTTGGACCTGTTTCGGGGGGCGCTGGCTTCTTGGGCTTTCCTTCTGTTGTTGTCTTGACTTCAAGGGATATGCGACGCATGCTGCCAACGTGAGCACGTGCAGGTAAACGCTTGTCTGGCTACTGCATAGTGGCAACCACTAGTGATGAGTGAACATGTGATGAGGACTTATATCAACATATCGTGCTAGCATTTGACAACCCGAAACCAGCCGAATCTGCAAGCGCGTGCAACAAAAGTCATATATACAACACTGCAGAAATCAAGATCGCACATTCTGTGCAGCAGTGTACAGGAGGATGCTGAGGTACACGCCACAATGCAAGTGACATGAAATAGGTTCTTGCCCAACTGGCCTCAGATGATTCAGCTGAAGGTTTAGGTTTTCAGAAAAGTTACCCTTTAGACATATGTTACGGATGGTCTGAAACGTTACGATCGATGATCTTCGCAATTTTTCGAGTTGCTACTATGTCATCTGCCTTAAGTACTCGTCCGGTCGTGCATCTGCTTCTCAGAGTGGGACGGAATGCAGGCCGTGTTTCCAGATTTTAGGTTGTAGGGTCTGAGGGTGGCTCCGCAGACTTGAAGGGTTGTTGTAAGCCCCTCGTTTGGTTCCCAGCGGAGGCTCTTGCAGGTAGATGCAGGGTGTTATTAGGAATCAGGGTTTTTGGGGTTTCGGGGTTTATGTTGCAGAGTTTGCGGTGGGTTTAGGGTTTAGGGGTCAGGCGATTGCACAAGTCTAGGGTTTAAGGTAAGGTGGGAAGGGCAGAGTGGGCATTCACGGCAAATGTGGCAACTAGGGCACTTGGGGCGCAAGTGGGGCACGTTTGGCGCGTTGGGGCAAGTGGGGCAAGCAGAGCGAGTGGCGCAACCCTAAAATTTTTACCATGGGGCAGGTGCGGGGCGAAGGCGATTTGACTCGGTGCCAAGTGGGGCGGGTGGGGCAGGATCGAGAAAGCAAGCGGTTCTGGTCCCGGTCGCATTGTGATATTACCCTTCTTCAGAAATAATTGTCTGGTGCATCGCTTGCTGGCATGCAAGGTGATGTGGCACCACATTCTGCGCCCAGAACATGCTACACGGGACATACCCATAGAATCCCATAAACGTGGGAGCGAGGAAGAGGTCTTTTTCATGAAATGAACATGTATAATTGTGTCGAAGACCACAACGTGCTGGGCTTGTGGAGCCTGGGTGGCCCAAATCTGTATGATGAAGTCAGACCTGAAGTCATATGAAGTCGATCGCGAAACCGCAGGTTTTTCATGCACAGCCCGTTCCAGTGACGTCTTGGAATGCGGTGCTAGTAACAGTGACAACTGCTGGACAGCGGAAAACGATGGTAAGCCGAGGTCCGGACTGCAAATTAGCACAGACTGCGACACGTGGGTGTGTCATCACCTAACAACGAAGTGATCCGCAGGCTGGGATTTGCTGGCGTTCCTGACCTCGCAGCCAGCAGGCTTCGCCGCAATTCACAACAGCCTGCAAGGTTGTTTTCTCGCGCACATGTGTACGGATGCCGTCTCCAGAGGTTGCCGAGACCCTGGATCTTGCCAAAAGCCTGTGGAGCAGCTACAGGTCGAGGACATTGCGCTGGACTTGGATCTAGACCCGAGCGTGATGTGTGGCAACTCAACGTGTGCGCCGCTCCCAGGTTTCAATCATCCGCGGCGATGCGGGTGAAAGTGTTATAGCCACATGGAGTTCAATTTGCCATAACCCTGCCGAACTTATCCGAACTTCACATGTAAACGAGCAGGCTGTGATGGAGGGCTCGTCGCCCTACTGCGGCTGGAGTTGAGGTTTCTTCAATACTGCGGCGGGCCGTGTCCACCGTCCTGCTAGCTTTGAGCCCACGGCTACTGAAGACGCGGCTCTTTTGTATTATGCTTGCATTCATCCCATGTGTGACTTCTTGCCAGCCGGAGTCAACCATCAATCTTGTTTCAGGACGTTTGCCAAAGACCGCGTTCACTTGATGACATCCCTGCAGGAGCGCATCTTGCTGTTGCGGTAAGCACTCATGTTGCGCGACACCATTCAAGTATGACCTTGATGCAGGAAATCAGCCGCACTCTAAGACTCAACCGCAATTTCTTTGTCGTGTGTGCAAGCCAGTAAGGGGAGACACCGCTCGAGACCAGGATTGGAGGGGTGGGTGGGGGNGTGGGGTAAAAGTCTGCCAGGATGGCACGATGTGGCATATCTCGGATGCCCTCCACTGGTGAAGTGAGCTAGACTGAGGTAGAAATGTTGACACGCTGTCGGTCACTCCGGCTCGGTCGATCCCGAAGTGTCCTCCAGATGAGGTGGGCCACTAGATGCCAAGAGAGAAACGTTTGCCAGTGTGGTTGTACCTCGCATGGCGGACAGCGGTGATCAGGCGAAGCTGAAGAATATGGGTGATTTGATGCGACTCGGAAGCATTCCGGCTTCTTGGCTTGTGCAGGATGCGGCCAGAGCTTATCCAAAAGGTCGCATTGGTACAAGACGCGGCTAGATCATCGACACAACGCGGGCAACAAAACCTTGTCTATGAAGGCAGCAGCTGCTCGTCTGCTGTGCCCGGTGATAAGAGCACTGTGCCCTGTGTCTTAACAGGCTGATAAACGCCAAAAGCAGTTCGTGAAGTGGGTTTTCGAGCAGAAAGATGTGGACTGCATCGTTGCCTCTTGGCGGGCAGATCTCCCACTGGGCAGATGACAGGCTAATGCACATCCAAAGTTGAATGGCAACTCGCATATTCTTGGATTGTTGGGTGATTGCTGAAGTTCGAAGTGCAGCCGATGTTTTCATGGTTGCAGAAGCATTTTTCCGCACTCGGAGGCCGATTCTCAAAGTAAGCGAAGCAGGTTTCGGGTGCTGTTCCGAGGGCCCTAGGCCTGGTGCCGAAAAACCGCCAGCAGCCACGCACCCCACTCTCCAAGGTGGCAGGTCACTCGCTTTGGTTCCGTGAGTTCTTCAAGAGTGGCTCGCTTGCAGGTTATAGGCTGTGCGCACCTGAACAGGCTGTTCTCGCAGTCTTGTTCTCCGAGGCTTCATGCCAAAGTCTGCGACACATGTCGCCAAGACTACGAAAATGGCGAATTGTGCTGTGAATGCCTTACCGAGTGCAGCAATCTGTGACATCTGTTTGGCCTGCACAGCGGAGAGCAGGTTGTCGCCTTTGATCTGTACCGAAACATCCAGCACTCAACAGAAGTCATTCGCAGCTTGTCAGCATATGCAGTGGCTATCGGAGGGATTGTTTATGCTGCCTGATTTTCAGAGCTCCAGTTAGGCAAGCGAGAAGCATGCAGTTCTTTAGCATGTTGTTTTGCTGCAGCTGAGGCATCCCTCCTGAGAGCATCAAGGCACGTTGCTATGGACCTGTGTCATTGTTTTGCTGTGTGGTACCGGCATTCCTTGATGCAGGAAGTGTATGGTGGCTTCGAAATAAAAGGAAAAAAGAAAAAGGCCATCGTCTGTGGTGTTTGCCCGGCCAGCTTCAGGGTGCAAGCTTGGCAGGCGTAGCTCTTGCAGTGAAACGCCTTCCTGTAAATGCTTTGGGCTGTAATGGCCCTAGAGTGCACATAGTGGCTCAGTGCCCAAGCGATCAAGACAAAGCTTTCATAAGGCCCGGTCGGAGTAGATTGGAGCATGAACGAGAGGAGGGCGCAGAGACCAGGCCGTTGTAACTAAATCTTGCCTTCGTAGCTTGGGCGCTGATGCATTGCCGCGCGGGTAGCGGTCAACCTGCTTCCCGGCGGAGTGCGAGCGAAGAAGTTCGACTTCATGTGCTAGTGTAGCCAAAGGTCGACGTCCATAGTCGGCTGTATTTTCTTGCAATCGCTTTGGTATCGCTTTGGAGTCTATGCGTGCGACTGCTCAACAGCAGCTGGTGTTGTGCTGGCTTCCTCATCAGTTGACAAACTGGCAGGGACCGCCTGATATGTCTGAGGTGTCGCAGGAGAAGCGTCGAGCAGGTGTTGACCACGACGACGAACTCAATAAGGCGGCTACCTGAGGAGTGAACATTCAGTCGGGCAGAGTGCAGAACTGCTTGCAGGGTTTGCAGCGCTTGAACGATGCGCGGGTAGCTGAACCGGCCAAGCCAGCGGCAGTGCCTTGGCCAAGTGTGCCACATGTGGCAGAAGTTTCTGATTAGTAGCAATCCGAGTCCCAAAGCCAGGCTCATACACGAGCTCGTGTGATTCAGCAGAAGGCGGGTGTTGGCCCCACTACGTTTGCATTTGAGCAGCATCTGTGTCTCTCCCGATTGTGTGGTCCGAGTAAGATATGATACTCCGTCTGCTGCTCTGGGTGAACATGCAGGCCAATGCAGGCTAGACCAGGTCAAGTGCACCTCCACAGGAGCAAGCACGGCATGGACGCTTGTTCGTAATTCTGTTGAGTGTGCTCGTTTTCAGAAAATGCCAGCTTGTTTCTTTTACTGTAAGATTTGGAATTGAAGATGCTAGTCTGCTGTGAAGACACTGAGGTCACAGGTCGGTGGAGGTTTAACGCCTGACAGTTGTGCCGAAACCAGAGTTGCAGCTGTGAATCCGAGCCGCCGTCACCATAGGAGACACAATCTGCTCAACAATCCCATCCGCTCGAACGGAGTGGCTTGCAGACAGAATGGAACCGCGCCCGCTGAGCGATTTGGGGGCTAGCGTTTTCATAGGTGTGTACTGGCGGTCCACACCCTTGGAGCCAAAATGGCGAGCCACACTATTGAGAAGAGCACTTCTGAGCCCAACTCAAACAAACCAGCTGTTGTTCAAAACACTGGCTTGAGTCTCCAGGCCCTCTCTCAGCTTCGTGAGCCAGATCAGCGGCAGAGGCGTGGTTCTGTCATGACTCACATTGTTTAGCCAATGGCTCTAAAGTAATAATGGCCTGCTTCGAAGCCGTTGTGTTGAAGGTCACCGTTGGTGGGCCTCCGGTGGAAGGTGATCAAGTATCAGGTTAGCACCTGCATGTGTGTCACGAGTTTCACCGGCCCTGCACACGAACTGTCTCTGCTTGTGCTCTCTGGCGAGTTCTTTCGTGCACAGGAATCGCGCGACGCAGAGCGCAAAAAGTTGCAGGCACAGTTCTGCAGCGCAAATAGCTTGCCGAAAAGGCAGTTGGATGGCACCTCAATCAACAACCACATGGCATTCTTACTCCAAGCCAAAGATGCTGGGAGGCGATTCTGGAAAGCCAAGCGGAGTCCAGGATGGTATCCTTTGAAGATCCCACGAGGCCCGGCACCTGCCCGGCACCACCCGGACCGGCGGACCGGCGCTTTTCTTTCTTGGGGAACAGGACCAGGCTGGTGCCCGGATGGCCGGCCCAGGGCTTTCTAAACGTCGGTGCACGCCTAAGCGGTGGCTTCAGAATGTCTGAAGCTTCGTCTGAGGTTGAGGGCGCTGACGGCCAACAGCATCAGTGGTGCCGGTCATTGTCGTTTTCCACAGCTCTGTCGGCACTGACCATTCCCGACTGCGGGAAGGTACAGGTCCCTTCTTGAAGAGATCCGGACACAGCTGGAGACAGGAGATGCTTCCAAGGCTGGTGCCAGAGCATGCCGTAGCAGTTGGTCCCATTGTCATTTGCAGCCGATCTCCTGTCAGGCCATGTACGTCTTGCTAGACTCTGCCCGGGCCCGGTCAGGTCGCGGGTTCATTGCCGATGAAAGAAAAGTCAGGTGAAGTCGGTGTTGGACGAGGGAGCTGAGCGGTTGCCTCGAGGCATTTCTGTGTTGTCGACTCGCCGCAAGCACAAGCACAAGGTTTGAAGCCGACGACTTCTGGCAGTGTGTCTCTGATTTGCAAGCTGACGATGTGACTGTTGCCATGGCATCCCTGCTTGGATCAGTGCCTTGGGCTCGGGTCAACATGGCTTGGGCATGAAGAGTCGTAGCCTCTCAGGACGCTTTATGTCCTTCATGAAGAAAACTTATTGGCAAGGATTCGCGGCGTTCGTGGCCTGAATGGTCCATTAGTGGTGCGAGCCTTGCAGCAACAGTGCGGCGACTTGAACCCGGAGGCGACTCGGCCATTGTGCATAGACTGTAGTTCTGGAGTCTTTGCTGCACCAGGCTCCACCTGAGTCGTGTAAGTACATCCGAGGTGGCCGAGGTGTTGAACGCGCAGTAGCTCGATTTCGAAATTTAGTGCAGTTTTGCAGGCACCTGCAACCGTTATGGGCTCGGCCAGTGCTGCTCCTTTCCAGATGCCTTGTAGAGTCGGACGCGTCCGTGCACGAACAACGTGCGCTCCAATGCAATCTCTGGTGCAAAGCGCCGGAGATTTGGCAGTGGCCTCGCCCGCTCTGCAAAATGGTCATTCGGCCGATGTGTTTTTCAGAGGAACTTGAGCCGTCTTGAGTCCCATGCCGTGGATGTTGCTCCCAGCCTGATGTCGTAGAAACTCGGTCCACGGTCTGTGGAATGGCTGTCATCACCCCAGCTTCACGGATGCATCGTTGCGGACGCCGCTCTACGCCGGCTTCCGTGTTCTCTTGAGGCAATATCTATTCGAGCCGGATTGGTGATTGCGCTGCTCTTTGCCCAGACCCTACCGTGTTCAAGCGGGGCCAGAACACAAAGCCTTTCAGAGACGGGAATACAAGTCTCTCAAGCTGATTGTCAGGCAGTCAGAGCTGGGGCAGACGAGGAAGTAGAAGTTGAAGTCCAGACCGATGACCAGATTTTGGAGGAGCGGCATTCGAGCGTAAAACCGCCTGTCGGCAGAAATGTGGTTGCCCAGGAGAATCGGCAGCCCTGAACTCAAGAAATGTCGCTAGAGCAAATGGCAAATCGTTTTATCTCTCCACTAGCGCACGGGAGCAGACGGCGGCAATTACGGAGAGTTGTTCCTTCGACTGCGCTAATATGCACAATAAAGGCGTGACGAGGTGACGGAAACCTCGACAGGTTTGCAGTACGAGGTGCCTTGTGCTGTAAGTACAGTACAAGCTTTTTGGCCAACGAACTGCAATGAACGGCTCGTTTCTGTCTCGTAGTCGCAGAGCCAGGTGTTGAAAAGTGGCCCTGCCGACGGAGCTCACCCTGAAGCGCAGTCGAAGATTGCCGTGGACCAAGATAATTTCTTGCTTCTTGACGAGTTGTTGTCTTGTATGGCAGAAGCCAGCACGCAGCACCACACTCCACATTGGTTCGAGCACGGAGACATAGGCATAGGACTGATGGAAATGATGCGTATGCTCGGAAGTGGACTCGGCCATGGGGAAGGCAGTGTGTTGAAGCCTAGCCTGCATCTTTGGGATAATAGGTCGAAGACCTGCGCTGCACGGAGGGAGACTCGCGCCCGGCCCGGCAGGCTACTAGAGACAAGCGCCAAGGCAACATAGAGAAGACGCTTGGTCGAGGTGCTGTCTGAGCTTTTTTGAAGTTCTAGTTGGCTGTCGCCATTTCTTCTTGGAAGATGTTTTGGCATTTTCTGTAAGCGAAGGCGCTTCTTGGGACATGCGAACACATCCCAGGAAGGGCACGAAGCCGAATGCAGCGCCAAAGGCAAGTGCGTCGAGCCAGGCTCACGCGGTGGCTGTGGAGTCAGGGAAAGGCCAAGTCGAGCATCCAGATCCCACCTTGAGCAACCTACACACTTCTAGACTGTTTCGCCCAACCCTTGCCTCGACGCACCTTTGCACAGCACTTTTCCGACCGGAGGAGATAGATGCTGGCGAGAAAGCAAGGCTTGCGGATGAAGCGATTGCAGCCATCCAGTGGGCTCCCCGAAGTGTCGCTTCGGCTCCCTTAAAGGGGCATTGGGGGTTTCCCAGGCAAGGCGTGCGCGTCGCCGGCAACCAAAAGGCCGGTGCGCCTTTCGTCCCCGAAGGGTGGGCGGAGAAGTACAAGCCCGCCTTGGGATCCTACAAACAGCCGCTCAGAGGCAATAGGCGTGTTGAGCGTGCGTCCTTGAGTCTTGAGTGCACCGCCTGGCAGGTTCTTGAAGGAGAATCCCGACAAGTTTGCGCAGATATCTCAGATTTCTGGATCTTCTTGAAGCGATGCTCCAGGATCATAGAAGCCTGGAGCCATTTCCGAGGTTGGTGCCGGAAAAAGATGGGAACTTCGTGATAAGGCAAGCAGCGGGGGAGTTGTGCTGATCAGAGAAAAGCCGCGCACCTGCAGGCTTCCAGACCAGCTTGATCCTCCGAGCATTCCAGACAAGAAGGCCAATATCACAGCAGACCATCGCTGGCCAAGTCCGTCTTGCATCTACTTTCGTGCTGTTTTGAGGTGTGGGAAAAACACCTGGTAAAGGCTTGGATGGCGTATTGCAAGGCAACTTGTCCGGTTGAAGCTCGTAGTCGTGTTTGCTTTTGCTTCTCCGACGAATCTCCAGTGAGGTTGTCCCGAGACCTCAGCGCGATTTCAAGGCAGGTTTCCTCGCAATGTTGCCCAAGCACGCTTTGCGCCTGCGGAGCGCGAAGCAGCCATCGCAGCTCAGCTCACAAGTGCAGATGTCAAGCTGCAGACAAGTGTGCGCGGCCAACTTATCTGTGATGCCCAGGTCGCCCAAGAGCGGGCCCGCTCAGTCTCCTCGACTGTCCCCGAAGCCTTCTCCCAAGCTCTCCCCGAAGCGATCGCCGATCGCTGCGAACAGATCAACAGGCCGAGTTGGCGCAAAGGAAGCAGATGTGACACTTGCAGTCTGCCGAAGCTCATGGCAACTCACGAGAAAGCCCGATTGTTGGGGCCAGGCAAAAGAGAAGCTGGATCCAAAGCTGGGGAGGTAAAGAAGAAAAAAAAGAAGGCACATTGCCCATGCATTCCAATGCATTTAGCATCATGTATAACTGAAGCTGGCTGGTGACAGGTGATATGATCTTTTCTCGTTTCACCTCGTAGAATGTGACCACAGGCAGACTTCAAAAGCCTGAAGAAAATCATATTCGGTTGGGCAAACTCATCATGGCATCATGGCATTAGCAGTGTTCTGTGGCGGTCTGCGGGGCGGGGCAACCCAGGTATGCCATTACCGCGGCACCTTACTGAACGGCTCAGAGTTCGAGCCCGGGATGCTAGCGGTGCGGCGGTGAGCCTCTGAGCCTCAGCCTCGGGCAGAGCCGTTGCTGTCTGAGGTTCGATAGCTCGCACAAGCGTGGCTCTCCGGCCACTTTCAAGCCTGCCAACCTCGTTCCTGGGTTTCAAGAGGCTGGGGCCGATGCAGTCGCAACAGGAGCAGGCAGGCATTTTCTGCGACACACCGCTCATTGGTCGAGGCTCTGCTGATGTCCTGCTCTCAGACTCTTAGACCAGCCGATGATAGACTGAACTTCTTCGCTCGTTCGTGGGCAGCACGATTCGGGTAGAACGGTTTTCGAACGCAATGGAAAATCAGCTAGCGGGGGCACGTGGGTTAAGGTTGAGAGTCGTCTTCTCAGCCGGAGGTGCATGGAGCCACGACAGGTGTAAACTGAAATTGCCGTTTGCATGAACACAGCCTGTGAAGTTTCCAGCAAGTCGTGCCAAGCCATGAGCTGGTTCCTCGGAGTGACAGCATGTCGCGTCATGCATGGTGTGATGAGTGTGATGTTTCACATGTACATATAGATATACTATGTACACCTGTTCATTTGTCTATACATATATATATATACACATCTTTGTAATCTCGTGCTATGCAGATAGGGTTTTCTCCCTTTAGCAGTTTCGCGGTGGAACGTGGGAGTTGGGTGACCGAGCGGATTGGGGCCAAGTCGCCTCGCTGATCGGCCAAGCTTTCGTGCCGGCATAGGACACTTCAAAACTTGGTGCTTGAGGTACTGCAAACATGCGCGCACAAGCATAGTTGAACGAACGAATGCACGTACGTCAAGATGTCATCTGCAAACCTGAAGCAATTTACTAGTACCTCCAACCAGACAGTTGCAGATGCAGAGTTAGCTTGTTCAGCTTGTTGGGTTTTCTGCTTGTGTTTCAAGGATGAAGCCAGGCGACACTTGGAGGATCTGGATACCCAGTGCGTGGGTTGCTCAGTGTGGATCTCTCGTCTGCAAGCTCGTGAAAAAAAAGCTGTGTTAGGATCGGATATGGCTCACGTGGCGCTGGAAGCTAGGGACCCGGGCAAACTCACCCGAATTTAGGTCGTGACAGCCATGCCTTCTCCAGGCGCAATTCCGCCCGACGCGGCGATCTCCTTCGAGCTAGAGCTGCTGGAGGCGCGCAGGAAAGGATAGGAAAGGCACTCTTCGTTTTCTGGGGCGAGCTTTGTGGCTTTTCCGCCAGGTCAGTCCTCCGGCGGAAGGACTGGCATGGCTATGGGAGCAGGCCCAGGCGAACCCAATGCCGTCCGCGCCTTTGAGTCAGAAAAAGCATGCTCTTCCTTGAGCGAAATGACTTCGACAAAGGATAGCCTTGGTGTGCCTATTCGGCTTCCAGCTCCTGCAGGGCTACTTTCAGAAGGGCGGTCCTTCTGATCTCAAGGTGAGGGCTTTTCCCTCTTCGCTTCTCTCATGTCCACCGCATAGCCGCACAGCCGACGGCAGGAGCTGCCAATTTCCGACGCATCTTCTGAGGAGAACCCCAAGGTGAGAATTCTAGCCAATGGAAGCCATTTGTCGCCATGGGAGGCCACGCATGAAGAGCAGCGACAAACGCAGGCTAGCGAACCCCTGAGGTGTTCCTCAGCATGAAGATCGGGGATGCGGAGCCTGAGCGGGTGGTTCTCTAATTTTCTTCTTTGGAACGTGTTGACGGGAACGCGAACAGGGAGCTAACTTGGGGGTGCCTATAAGGTGGTGATCGAGCTTTTCGCCAAGAGCTACCCAAAGACTGCAGAGATTCTTGGCTGCGAAAGCTGGTTGTTCAATCCTGACACCAGTCCGGCGCAGTGTCAAGCTTGCGGCTGACGTCTCAGGAATTTCCGGGCCCTCTGCACCGGCGAGAAGGACTGGGACCGACTGCAGCCGGTGACTTCTCCGCACACCAATACTCAATACCGGCCAGGGCGAGGGGAAGTCTGGCAAGAAGCTGACCTTCAAAGGCGCGAGGTGTCTTTTGGAGTCTTCAGCCTTGTTTAGCATTGGCATGGAGGTATGTGGTTCTTCAGGCGGGAGCAGGAATACAGAGGTCGAGTTCACACTGGGATCCAACGACGAAAGGAACAAGGGACCCCGGCAGAAACCAACCAAGCGGGCAGGCGCGAAGGAAACAAGCACATCTGGCTTTTTTGACTCCACGATTGCAGTAACGACGCAACATGACGCAACTTGTGATCAAATCTGCAATGCCAATCCGAGACCTGAAACTTTACAGCATGCGCCCGGCCTTGCGAGCTCGCAAAAGCCTTCTATGCGAAAACACAGCCACGCCCAAGCCCGGTCTTTCTTAAATGGTCTACTGTAGGTGGACAGCGTGAACACGCAATGGCTGCTTTGATCCATTGCATAATGGGAGGGCCCTGCCAAGCCATTTTCACAATTATCCCTTCAGTTCTTGTAACAAACTTCACGAGTTTCCAAAGGGTCAGTCTGTGTGAAGAGCATTGAGAAGATGCTTCTTGGTTCCGGATTTTCACAATCATTTGGGTATTAATGGCTGTTAAGACTCAACTTGTTTCAGGTATTAAGAAATCTTCACGCATTTTTCTTTCTCTTAAACGTGTGTTTTTGCTGAGGGAAGGTGTTGCATTCCAGTCAAGGAAAATAGTAGGGATTGAGTAGGTCGTGAGAGGATGCAGAGGCGTGGTGCTGCGGCTAGTTTTGAAGAACCAGATGTGCCGTCAACATAAGGCCACATGATCAACAGGGAACTACAGCACTGACATGCGCAAATCCTTCATCAATCAATCGAGTGGTCAATCAATCGGGAGTGTGGGTGTGTTGACCTCCTGATGGCCTTATCAGGCAACACCTTCCACCGGATCATTCCTGGCTTCATGTGCCAAGGAGGTGCTTGGATCCGAGCCTCCCGCAAATCTGCTATTGCGCTCGTGGTCGGCTTCTGTCGCCATTGTGGCTTAGGATTTCACCAACGAGAACGGCACTGGCGGAGAGCCAGCCTCCCCAAGAACGTTTCAGTCGTCAGAGACCGTGAATTTTGAGAATAGCCGGAGAGCCTAGGTCAATTTACGGCGAGAAGTTTGAGGACGAGTGGACAAATGGATACATCACGTGCCTTCCTCGGGCGGGAACAAAGGATTGCAGTAGGCGTTTGTTTGCTGCTGTGCACCTGTCACATAGGCACAGCAAAGCCGGGATGCTCTCCATGGCGAACGCAGGGAAGGCACCGAAGATGCTGATGCAGTTTGGTGGCACCCTGCGACGGTGCAGCTGTTGACAGGATACCAATGGCTCGCAGTTTTTCATCACCCTAGCAGCCTGTCGCGGGCTGAGAACTTTCAGTGCAAGTGCAGGGAGAGCACTCTTGCACAAGCCGGCAAGCAGTCCATCAGTTGCAGGTGCGTTCAGTGTTTTTCGCAGATTAAAGTCATGCGCCAGCAGCCAGGTATGCTTAGTTCAGCCATGTACCAGCTCCGCACAACCGACTAAATCTCATGGTTAGAATTTCAGGGATGGTCAGATACAGGATGTGGCGGGAACGCGGGAACATGGTTGGGCTCTTCTTAATCTAACACCGGACGTACTCGGCATTTGGCAACTACGAAGCAGGGTGGTGTTCCTGACCGTGTTGAGCTGCACAACACTGGAAATTCCGAGTGCAGACCTGCACATGGATGTGCAGGGATGCATAAGTAGGCAACTAAACGCCAACGAATTTTCCGGAGGAGAACATGATGGAACACTGCAGCAAAAGTGCTCGTTACAGAAACGGGTTCGCAGCAACGCTTGTGCTGTAGCATGGGGTCGGCTGTATGCTCAGGTACGCACTTAGACGGGAAGCACGTCCTTTTTGGGCAGGTCACAGAAGGTCTTGCCAAGTCCTTAGTTGCTTTGCTACCGTGGCTTGCCCTGTGCTTGTGACACGGCTGAGGATATTGTCAACAAGATGGGCGCCACAGGCAGCTGCACAGCATGTGTACAAGATTCCGTTTAACATCGTGGAAGGGAGAAGGGTTCACTGACCAAAGACGCGAGCCGAAGGTTCATCAAATGGAACTCCGAAGGACAAGGCAGCAATTGCGTGGGATTCGGGAGTTATTGAAAGCCTGAAGGTGCTAAGCGTGCAGAATTCGAGCTGCTACTGGTTCTAAGTTTGCATTTTTTGGCCCGGCAAGCTTGGCAAGATGCAAACAGAAGCCGTGCAGGTGACTATTGTGGATTGTGGGGAGGTGAAAAGCAAATCCACATGAGGTTTCTGGCCGAGTTTCACCATGTAGGCCCTTATACGGAAAGCTTTAGCTTGGCTCTCGGCTTCGAAAAAAACCTTCCGACGCTCGCTGTCAGGCAGCTCGGCCGACTAGTGCCAATATGGTGCGTTCCATGCCCCGGCTCATAGTCCATGTACCAGGGGGAGAGACGTCACCATTTGCGTGACCATCGGGTAGGCTCAGAACCTCTTCAGGACCTTGTCTACTTTTTGCTCCCTGAACCTGCTGCTGAACTTCCTTGGTTGAAGTCAGTCCACCCATAGAAAGCTGCAGCCTGTTGAAGAGTTCCAGCCGCTGCTATGCCATGATCCTTGACACTTCGTGAGGTGAATCAGGTGATGGCCATGATACCACAATCAAGCCAAAAGGTTTCGAGGAAGAAGCTGGTGGTTGATGCCTTGTCGCCGCTTCTTGCGTTGATGCTTCTGCTGCGTGCAAGACACTCCTGGCCTGGTGGCAAGTTCCTGGTGGCTCCAGGTTTGCTACTTTCAGCCTGGACAGCATTGGCAGGGTTGAAGCTACTTTGGCGGAGAGTTGGCCTTCGGATATCATCACCCTTGCGAGGCACCTGTGTGAAGTTCGGCTTCCCAACAACCTTGGGCATATGGAGTGCGTTCTGTCCTTCCTGCAAGCGACCCATGAACATTGAACTCGGCCACCGCCGAACAAACGAAGCTCCTCCACCGGAGGTTCGCGGAAAGTGTGCTTTCCTCATTTGTCTGTGGGGTGCTTCTCGCGAGTACCTTCTCGGTGCTTTGGTGCTCGGTTGTTCCATCAGGAAGACAGGTTCGCGGCACGATCGCGTGTGCCTGTACACAAATGATGTACCGGATTCGCACATAAAGTTGCTGTCCAGGCTTTGGCTTTGCAAGCCCATGAGCCACATTGATGTTGCAATGGATCAGCTGAGCTTTCCTGATAAGGAAGATCGCTTCGCGAAAGTGTTTTCCAAACTGAACGGCCTTGCATTAACAGAGTATTCAAAGGTTCTCATGATGGATATCGACCTCCTGGTGCGCTCAAACATAGATGACCTCTTCGAGCTCACCCCGCCAGCTGCCTTGAGACGTGGCATGAACGAGGTTTTTCTCGGCCATGGCGAACCAGTGGACGGCCGCGTCTTCTTCTTGGGCGCAGACAAATCTATGCCACGCTGGTCCTGGGGACAAGGCACAGGGATCAACGCTGGTGTGATGCTGTGGCAGCCCGACCAAGCTGTCCTGGATCAGATGCTCGACGAACTTACCGAGCCCAACCACCCAGAACACGTGAAGGGAAACGGCCCTGAGCAAGATTACCTAAGTCGTTTCTGGGCAGATGCGCCTTGGACCTATATCGGAGTGGAGTACAATTTTCAGCTCCACCAAATGTTTTTCGCTTTGCACCCAGACCGTGCCTACTATGCGGAAAGGTCTGTTCTAGTGCAGACACCCGAGAAGATCCGAGTCGTGCACTTTTCGGGAAAACCGACTGCAAAGCCATGGCACCGGGTGTTGGACAGTGCATGGAAAGACTTCTGGCCGGACAGGTCCCGTGACGCTGAGTACGTAGAGCGCTTTGCCGAAGAATTCATGGGCTACTGGCTCTGGGTCAAGCGTGACCGTGAGAAGTTTGATGCTCAAGCTAATTCTTGGGACACGGTGGGCTTGGAGCTGAACGAGGATGGCGAGTTTTTTCGTCACTACAAGAACGGCCGGGAACCCGATCGCCTCGAAATACCAGTGGCAGCTTCGCAAGGTGCCATGAACTTGCTGTCGGCTGCCTTGGGGGAGTGGTTCGACATCTTCGAGCAGCTGCAGCGAGAGTTCCACTTGGATCTCGGGCGCTTGACGCAGAATGGGGCCCCGGCCCCTCGTGCACCGGCTCCCCGGCCACAAGTGCCAGGACTTCGGCAAGTGGCATGGCGCCGTCATGGGGGCCGTGGTGGCTGGTTTGTAGAGTCGGAGAAGGCAGAGACAACACTTCCCGCTTCAAAGCTGACTGTTGTTTGTGGGATATCAGAGGAATTGTCTTCTGTTTCTCTGCGAGACCCAAGAAGCGAGACCTACGAAGATGTGGGGTCGCATGTCCAGGGCTTGTATGTCAAATTGGCAGGATCCAGGGCATGTCGGCATTTTGAGCTTCCTGAAGAGCTCACAGAGGAGTCGTTGGCTCCGATCTTTTTTTGGGTGGACAGCGTCCCGACTGGTGCAATCGTTTTGATGGCTGCAGTCGGGCTTCCAAGCGATTTTGCAACAGTTCTGCAGATACTCGCGCCCCTCGGCGTGCCTCAAGTGCCACCACCCAAGAGCACTAAAGCCCTGGCCTGCATCTCGACATGTCAGCGCCCACGGGCAGTCGAGGAGGCTGCGGAAGAGCCTCCATGTGCACACCATGCTTCACCAGATATAGCTTATGCTTCGTTGATGATGGATGAAAGCTGTATATAGATGCCGCACCCAGTGGGAATGTCGACGGTGAAATGCTGCTGATCGTTTCCTTGATGTTTATGTGTGGCACGGATGGGGGGGGGGGGGGGGGACGGGCCAACAATTGGGTGAATTCATTTCCGCGCAGTCCGGGCCCAAAAAAGTGTTTACTCGGGAAAAGGGTCCATAAAACGGTGACGGGGCGATAACTTNTTTATGATTGATTAAGCACTATTGATGAAGGGACGGGTTCGAGAAATCGGATCGACCGCCCATCAGAAGGGTCGGATTTACGACATGAGAAAACCGCGATCGCCGGATGGGGGTGGGGGGGGCGGGACGGGCCAACAATTGTGTGCATTCATTTCAGCGCAGTCCGGAGCCAAATAAGTGCTTCATGCGGTACAGGGTTCATCATACGTGTACTGAGCAGATACTTGGCGCTCGAGTTGACTGGTAAGGGTCGGAAGTGAATGAACAAACTATTGCTTAACAAGTCAAACAGTTGCAAAAAGCAAATGAACTATTTTCCGTTGATTGATGTTGCCATCTCTCTTGGTCCAAGTCCAGCAATGCTGTCGCAAGCTGATTTGCCATGGTGGTCTCATCATCTTTCCAAGAGTTAAACAAACTGCTGGACGAGTTTGCTCAATGTGATGGAGATGCGGTTGGTACTTACACAGAAGGAAGAATATGTGCTGTGTTGAACAGTTCGGAAGCTACCTCTGCGTTGCTTTGCAGCGACACTGCAGAGCAGGTGGGGCTTTTTGCCCGAAGATCAACGCAACATGTGCTGAAGGGAGCCGCTTCGGGCCGCTTGAAGTTACAGCAAGCACTTTCCACATTTTTCGTGTCTGCGGCAGATCTTGGAGATGAGTTTCCAATGACGGCAGCGTTGACTTTGGGTGGGCTGTTGTTGGCCTTGCGGCAAGGCTTGGAACACGCACTGGCTGCAGATGTTCTGGTAGCCCTCCAGTTTGTACAATTTTGGCTGGCTGGAGGAGCTTTGGAGGTGGTAGTTATAGCATTGGTGAGGAGGAACCACATGTTCTCACCAGAAGTTGCTCAAACAGCTTCTGGATGGCTCTGTGGTTTGCAGGATCATTTGGCAGCTGCGTGTGCGAAGATCTTCCATGAGCCTACTGGGAAGGACTTCGTAGAATGGTTGGAGTCCTCGTACCTGAGCAGGCTTGTTGAAGCACAGCTGATGGCAATGCGCTCGGAACCATGCTTCCATCATCTCGAGATGAACCCTTCGTGCTGGGACATTTTGGGACGCATGTCCCTCAGGGGCAATGCCAGTGCCCTCGCTCGTGCATTTTGCAAGACGGCTCTCACTTCGATGGATTTCGCCGTCATGCTGGGGAAATCAATTTCAAGATTGGCAGACCAGCATCCGCAGGCAAGCAGAGCGTTGGTTTGTGCAATTCTGCGCGATGCAGGAACATTCTTTAAGACGTCTGGCTGTCGGCTTGTTGTCTGCGGGGACGAAGGCATGGCACGATTTTCCGCATTGATACATCCGTCGCTAGGAACTGGTCGCCCCGTCCAGCAGCTTCTTGCCGTCCAGCTTTGGCAGAAGCGATGTGGCAGTGAATTGTCATCCGCAGCAGTCTTCTTTATAGTTGACACGATGCATGAAGCTGGGGTAGAATGCTGGTGGCCAGCCTATGCACACTGGTTAGAGGCATGGGCCGATCCTTCACACTTTCAGTCTTCAGACCTCGCGGCGGAACGAAACTTGGCGCTGAGACTGGCAAGAGCAGCCCGTGTACACATCGCGGACCAAGATCCGATCCCTGGACATTCCTCGAAGTATTTATTGCAAGGTATTCATCTCAGGCTGTCTGCGCAGACGAGAGAGCGACGATTGCTTGGAATGGCCTTGGCCGAACTGTTGGCCGAGCGCTGGTGTTCGGGAGTCGACGAGCAACAAAATCAGCTCCGATTTGATGGCTTCGACAGGCTTGCTTGCTTTGCTTTGTCTTGCAAGAGATAAAAAGCAGAATATATGGGTGGAGGGGTGGAGTGGGGTGGGGTGGCGGGTGGGCTGGGGTGTGGGGGCTTCGGTGGGGCCTCGCCCGGCCGGGCGGGGGGGCAATATAAATCGGTGACAGTTGGAAGGTATAGCCCCTGCAAACTTACCACAGCCCGTTAACGTGTGTTGTACGATGAGACCGTCCAACCATCATCAAAACCTGAATTGAAGCGCTGTTTGCGGCAAGGGGCGATGCGGCTGAAACTCGGTTGCAAGTTGCGTGACATGTGCAGGACCGGCATCAACATTGCCACGGGCAAGGGAAAGCATAAGAGCTTCGTTCCTTTTTCGAAGAGGTGGCAGACTTTCAGCTGGCTGGCGCCGACTTCGAAGTTGTTGGCGACTGAGTCGTGTTCCTCCCAACTTATCGCCGGACAACCGTCTCGGTTCTCAATTCCGGATTGTGCAGGTCGCCATGCAAGTTGTGGCAGAAACACATCCACTAGTTCCGTCAGTCGTTTGGAGCTTACATGGACTTGGGCAGGGTTTGGGCAGTCAGCATGCTTGGCAACCGTGTGCTTGAGGCAAGCTTTGAGAAGGAGGAGGTGGAGGCACCTTTCGTTGCTTTGTATTGCAGGATGTCGCAACTTTGTGTGTTTTGGCCAAGGAGCTTCCTTGCCAGACCCTGTCACAAGCGGAGCCACAGCCGGTGCCGGAAGAGGACAGCGACGACGAGGATGAATGCCATCCGCTCCGTGCTGACCTCAGATAGTGCAGGTCGATGCGCACGTTTTGGCATGGCAGAACCAATTGCACCGGAACGCGGCTTTTTGTCGGTCGCAGGTGGGTTGTCTCCCTTGCAGCCATTGGATGTGCAAAACGACCCTTGCTCTGACCTGCTCCTCGTCCAGTTCCTGCCTCATCAGGGCTCGTGGATGCTTGGAATTATATTCGTTTGTGGAGGAACTGTCTTCGAGCACTGCAGGCATCCCACTTTCCTCCAAAGTGCGTACGAGATGCTGTGGGGCACTCATGACAAAGCAACGATATCTGCGTTTGCTGATGGTCAAGATGTGGCTGCAACAAAGGCTTGGGCCTGTGAAAACCCCCTCCACGCCACTGAGTGACGAGGAGTGAGCAGAAGCTTCGAGTCGCAAAGCCGTCGAGCGCTCTTCCTGGAAGGCCTTCGGCAAGCCAGGCTCCGCTCCGGAGCCCCCAGCCATTGCCTCAAAAGCGGTCCAAAAGACCATGAGAAAACGTCACTAAACTAAAGGGCGAACAGTGCACCGATCTTCGGGAGACTTGTGTTGTTTGCAGCTGCGTTTTGGTAGATCTGTGTAGTTGATAGTAAACGATGCCCGCTGCAGTGTCGTGCGCCAGCGATTCAAGGCAGTGGCACGGGCCAGAATTTGGACAGCCTTGGTCGAAGCCTAAACGTTTGTACAGCATCAATGAGGTACTCGAGCTTTTGGGTTTTCGGAATCTCGGCAAGCCAGGCAGACCTGCCTGCGCTTCTTGCTGCGGGTTCTGATGATCTTCCCAGGCCATCTGGCTCCACATGACGTATCTCATGGCTCTTGCCATATCGTTACCGCGTTTAATTGATTGTCGCCTTCAGGCTCGCGGAACCCCTTTGTGTTCGTCTGCTGCGGCTGGAGGCGAGACGAATATCAAGGGTTAGCGCATTGCAAAGACTGCTGGATGGGATGCGAACCCCTTAGCCCAACCTTGCTAAGTTTGCACACCGAGAGAATGAACAGGACTGGGGGAAGTAGTTCTTCACTGCGTGTTCGTAGATGTTGTGTTGTGGCGGTGTTTGACAACACATCCCTTCCACGGGTTGTACCGATACATCCTCTTGTCGCGAATCCCAACATTCCGGAGAGGCAACAAAACAAGAAAGAATAACTGCTGAATCCGCCGGGGGTGGCAGATCGGTTGATGCTGGTTTTCGCACAGTCTTCGGAGAGGACCTGCAGGCAACCACGACAGGACCCTCTGCCTCAGCCACAATAGTCTACAGCCCCTGAGTGACGCGCAGATTTGCCCACGCTTGATCAGACTTGGGGTGCAGGACTCAGGGTCTACTGGCCGATATGCCGGAGAGCTGCAGCCTGCAGGTGAGTGGCCAAGAACTCCAGGACATGAGAGTCGAGGCCGTGGTGCTGCGGCCGCTCATAACCCGCCGGATTCTGCCTGCCACAACCTCTACCCACTCCCTGCAGGCTCTCGTGGCCTTGCTGGTGGCTGATGCCAGCCGGCGCCAGGCTGTTCAATGCCTCACTGCAAACTTCACTACAGAGGAGCACTGGAGCACAGAGCCCCAAGTGGTCTTGCGTTCGGCAACCTCCCAGGACCTCTCCTTGAACGAGCGCCGAGCTATTCTACTCGTGCTGTCATCCGCCGCGCGGAAGCTTTCGAGCAAGGAGGCGGGGGCATGGGCAGGTTGCTACTGGATGCTACTGCCACTGGTACCTGGCCTTCGCCCAAAATCTTCAAAACGTGCAAGGTCGAGGAGACCAGGGCCGCAGGCCGAGGCCACTGCCGCTGTGCCGCCGTGCCATGCACTGCTCCAACTGCATCCCTTCTCTTGCGAGTCCAGGATCCTCGCCACCAGCACAGCTTTCCGGGAAATCGCGTCGGTTTGCATCAGCCACGCGGATGCCTGCCTCTTTCCGCAACAGGAGACGCCAGCCGTGTCGGGAGTTGCAAGACTAAGATGTGGTAAGATGTCAGCGAGACAGGTTCTCCGCAGAAGCACGCCATTTCTTACTTCCGCTGGTGAACAGGCCCACTTCTTGGAACGGCGTACATGGCTCGCATGTGTCCGCTTCGTGGATGACTGCCAAGGTGGAAGCAGCCCGATGGTGGAGCAGCCAAGTGGGCTGTGGGCAAGATCCCTAATTGCACAGCACAGTGTCATCATGTATCGTGCCGAAGCAAGTAAGTTATGTCGATGGCGACGAGACAGTCCCACACACGTTGAAGGGGAGCCAAATCTGGTCGCGGAGTTCCTTCGGTCACTAGCGGTCTGCTTCCTGGATCCCCCTGCTCCTGCGAATCCCTCCAGGGTTGCAGTTGGTTGAGGTCATGCTCGAATGCGCGGGCCGAGCTTGCCCGGACCGGGAAGTGCTCTGTCAGCATTGCGTGGAATTGGCGGAAGAGGCCGATTGATGAGGTAGTTTCGAAGTGAACTGCCTTGGGAATTTGTTCCTAGAGGCTCTGCATCATTTGGAATCACAAGTCCGACGCTGCAGCTTGTTCTTGCTGTGGTGGCCTCGGCTGGTGGATGTGGGGAGAGACACGTCAGTGCAACTTCTCGCTGTTCTCAGGTCTCGCATCGTGTTGGTTGGATGTGAAGGAACGGTTCTGGACAAGGGAGGGGTCATCGACCAGTTGGAGGCACGATGGAAGGTTGATAGCAAGAAAGCTGTACTCGTGCCCGATCAAGCTCAATGCAGGCCCTTCCATACAAGGAAGCAGATGAGACATGCAGAAGGCTGCCGGAGTGCACATCTGGGACCGTGCAGCTATTCCTGGCTGCTTCAGGATGGCAGCTGGCATACTGGCATGTTTGAGCATGAAGCCCCAGAATTTTTTGTGCAGCGCAAGCATCGTTTTGTTGTTGTTGTTGCTGCTGCTTCTATCGTAGCATAGCCATAGCAGTGCCGCAGCAGTAGTGGGGTACACTCCGAAGCTTGTGTTCAGGCTTGCAACGGTCTGAGACGATTAGACCATTCTCTTCTCGGATGTTTTCTTTTTGTTTTTTAATAATTTTCTTCGGCATTCCGTTAATGCAGCTGCCTTTTGTTTGCTTCTTCGTGGTTTGCTTCTTCCTGTGTGTTGTTCTTGCGGGTGCCGGAAGTGAGCCTATGGTGTTAACTGTTGTTGTTGGTAGAGAAAGAGGCACGGGGCGCGCCCCGCGACAGAAGAAACACAAGCAAAAAGTTGTTGTTCGGCTGGGGCTCCTGTTTTTGTTAGTTCCTTGCTGCTGCTGATGCTGCTGTTGTTGTAACTGCCGCCGCGAGAGTCTGTCGATTTCAAGCCTACGGAGACGTCGGGGTTGGAATTTTGGAAGGTGGTCCAAATTTTTTTTGCGTCGTTAGTTACAGCAACTTGTGCTTCTGAATGGGCGAATTTCTGTCAATGGCTTGTGTTCCTTTGCTTGGGTTTGTAGTTTTCATTTTTTTTCCCCGGGTGAAGGAGTTCTGTGGTCTGTTGCATTGGTATGCAGTGTAGAAGCCTTGGTGAGAGCGCTGTTTCCTGTGGCTCCGGCGATTGTTATGTGGATTTGTTCCATGTCGAGATTTCTGGGCTATATAGGTGAAGGGGTTGGGATGGGAAGGACGATGTGCATGCTCACTTTGCGCTGTTTGTGGTTGTTGTTGTTGTTGTTGACCTGCTTCTGTTTTGCTGCTGCTGTTCTCATTTGCCACTTTCGAGGTTGAGGGGCCGCGGGTGCCGAAGGTCAGACGTAAAATGATCCAACATCACGCAATTTGGGACGTTTTCTCACCATGTGCCGGACGAACGACACATCAACAACAATGCAGAGGCCTACTGGCAGTCGAGGAGAAAAGTGCAAGCCTAGATCACGTGCAGCCAGGTACGCCGAACTCCACGGCATTAGTGACACTTTCCCACATCCTCCTTCCCAAACACTTAAAACATGGTATCACAAATAGTGGCCTCGAATTCGAATGCAAACACCCGAGGTTTTTCTCGTTCGTCAGAAAGAGACCAAGGCACCCATCCGCCGCGGCATTTGCACTGCTTGCCTTGTTGTTGTCGTCGTTTCCTCCGGGCATGTATCCTGGATCCTGCTTCGAGGAGAGTGAAACTGTTGTTGGAGCATGGTTTAGTGCGACGTGAATGGGGGGGGGCAGGACGACAAGAAAACTCATCAACCTTTCAGATAGGAATCTCTTCGGACGTGGAGTATCGACTACCTGTAATGGACTTTGGAGGACAGGGTTGGAGTGATAAAAAGGCCGAAGCCAAGGCCCAGAGCAAAACAGGAGCCGAAGTATAAACCAAACCGGAAACAAAAGGGACTGTGCTTGCATCGGATGGGTGGGTCCTCACAACATGTGGGGGGCGCACTGATCGGGGGGGAGGGGGGGGGGGGGGGAGTTTTGCTCGTCGCCCTTAACCCTTCGGAAAGAAAAAGGTTAACATGGCTCAACGAGTGAGTTCCACCGCAGCTACTGCGTCCAACGGACCAGGTCAAGATCGAAACATTGGGGTTTCCTGCTTGGCATGTGCCAGTCGAGAATGTGGTTTCCTGCACCAAGGCCAAACCGTCCTGAGTGTGGGGGGCTGACTGACTGTAACTTCGTAGCCGGCACCAACACTGTACAGAGTGCGGCGGCAAAGAAACGAACCTTCCCAGAAGACACTGACCTAATGGTGCGTTTCTTGCTTGCTGTGTAGTGCACGTGTGCACGGAGTGACATGTACGAGCGACAGCAGCAAGTGTACACCGAAGCTGCTGTCCGCTCGAGTTCGAAGCTTTTCAGGTTAGCGCTCGCCACGCCTCGCTGAGCCATGTCGTCGCCGNGTGCACGGAGTGACATGTACGAGCGACAGCAGCAAGTGTACACCGAAGCTGCTGTCCGCTCGAGTTCGAAGCTTTTCAGGTTAGCGCTCGCCACGCCTCGCTGAGCCATGTCGTCGCCGTTCCGCAACGCTATGGCAGCCTTTGAGGAGATCCCGAACTTCGCGGACGACGACCTCCGCGTCCTGCTGCGCTCGCTCGGGACGGATCAGTTGTGCCGAGTGATGGGCATCGGGCATTCTGCCTTGATGCAGATGGACGCGCACTACGCCACGAGGATCCAGCTCCGCGACCAAGCTCTGGCAATGGCGAAGCAGACGATGGTCGCACAAGGTGTCGCGCCGCTGCAGCCGCCCTTTGCTCCGCTTAGCAAGGCCAAGGCAGCAGGCAAGGGCGCCGACACGAGCCCGCCCGCGAAGGCGCCAGGGACGACAGTCACGGCGGCCAAGGCGAGTGAGCCGGCGGTCAAGGCAATGCCCTCCGCTCCGCAGCCGCCTCCGATGAACCCCGCGGTTGCCAGGACGGACGCAGGAGCAGGAGCAGCAGCGACAAGTTCGACAAGCCCGCCCGCAGCGCCGACAGCCACGACCGCTGCACCAAAGGAGAAGCAGCCAACGTTGGCCAAGCCCGTCGCGAAGGCCGAGGGAGCATCGACAAAGCCGTCCTCGCCGCCCGCCACGCTCCCGAAGTCGACAGCCGCAGCAATCACTCGAAGAGGCCCCAGGGTACAACGCACCGATGCAGACGGACGTCTTCATGGACACGGTGTCACAGGACCTCGAGCTCATGATGGACCTGCCAGCAGTGACAGCGTCGACGACGGCAGCGCCCGAGCCGCCGCAGCGTCAAGCCACGGAGCCCTTCTTCGACGACTTGGCGCCGGACCTCGAGAACTACCTGCTGGCTCCGCCCGCGGTCGTTGTGGAGGCCGCGTCGCTCCCACCTCTACCTCCTCCAACCTCCCTCCGGTTCTGGACAGTGACAGTGAAGACGACCAGCTCGATGACGACACGGCGGAGGAGGACGACGAGGACCAGGGGGACGACGACGCGCCGCCAGCCGACACGCAGCCGCCATGGGCCAGGGACGACGCGGTGCCTCGACACCAGGAGGCGCAAGGGTCGGGTGCTGCCTCGTCAGCAGACGCCGCTCCGACAGTGGCCGAGCCGACCGTGCCCGACCCGCCGGTCCAGGACCCACCCGGCCGTGCCGTCGCCTTTTCCGTCAGCCAGCTACGTCAACAGGGAGCAGGAGCGCCTGGCACGACGACGCGCTCGGTCGGACCGCCTCCGCGCATGGGAGGGATGGCCCGAGCGACCTTCTGGATGGCGACGCGACAGTGGTGTGGACGCTGCCCAATGGAGTGAACCCGCAGCCCGTGCCCTCCAAGTACGCCAACTACACGCCCGAGGGCTACTGTACCTTAGGCTGCGAGACGCCGAAGGCAGACCGCACGGCCGTGTGCGCAGGCCGCTGTTATAGGCCTATAATTCGTACACGAGCCGGAACGGCGCATGGGCATCACTACTGCGGTCCATGTGACCGCGCGCGGCAAGCAGCAGGTCGGCGAAGCCGCTGCTAGGAGATGTTTTGAGCTCGCGGCGTATAGCATCGCATCGCGACGCCCGAGCTCCGTCACAGTCTTCGCCAGGCACGCGGCGCCGCAAAAAGAAGAGACCGAGAGCAGTGACGAACCCTTCTCCCCCCTCCCGAACCACAGGAGTGAGCAACTCCACTCCTGCATTAGGTCTCCTCTCGCGTTTGCTCTCTTTCTCGCCGAAGCCAGTCTGCCAGGAGTGCCTCCGCTCTCGCATTAGGTCTCTTCTCGCTCTGCCTCTCTCTTTTGAGTGACTGCGAGGTTTGCACACACTTTGGTTGCGAGTGTTTGCGCTGTGCGTGTACAAGTGTTGCAGTGGACATGTCTTCAGTGAGTGTGCGCTTCGCCTCGCTCGGTCTTTCGCTCACGCGGTGGGCCCGCCCCCCCCCTCTTGTCTCGTTGGGGTGCTCGAAGCGGTCGGCTCTCGCTTCGCTCGTTCGGCCTCGCCCGCTTCGCATGTTTGCCTGCTCCTTTCCGCCTCGCCACCCCCCCCCTTGCTCCTTTACCCCCGCAACTTCAACCTGTCAGGTACGAGCTCGAGCACGACACGCCTCGCTCTCGCGCAGCTTCACCAAGGCTCAGGTCTAGGGTTCGAGCAGACAGTCAAGCTTTAGTCTCGCTGCCATGTCGCGTTTTGACTTCCACTCGTTTGTTGACCTCATGCGAGCAGCGGTTGCCGCGGGAATATCCCCCGGGACAATAGACAAGATGAGCGAACTGGGATTCGAGAGCATACACGACGCGGCGAGCCGCTCCCACACCGTGGACGCCTCGCTCTCGGCAGAGATCGAGGCTCTGTTGGCGACTTCGGGCTACACGGCACACTCGCCCGAGCCGGGCGGCGCGAGCCCGCCCCGCGGCCCCGTGCCAAGATTCGATCAGCCGGCGATACGCTCGTCGGCCGGAGGCCTCCTCAGCCGGGCCCTGCTGGCAGCAGACCCCCTACATGCTGAGGAGGCGCTGCGGGCCTTCAGAGAGAATGTCTATGCTCGCTCGGCCCGGGGACCGAATGACGCCCGCTGGACCACCTGGTGCAAGATCTGTGAGGCATGGAAGATCGATCCGGTGCCTCTCTCTACGGATGTCATTGAGAAGGTTGGTGCTAGCCTACGCAAGGGCGGTTATCGCAGCTCCGCACAGCACTTCTCCAGAGCACGCAAGGAACATGTGCAGGTGACTGGCGTGCCCGTGCCCGCTCCAGTGGAGATCGCTATACGCGACGCCATCAGATCCATTGAGCGAGGCATGGGCAACAATGCCCCCAAGGACGCATTCCGCCTCGACGCGCTCGACATCGGCATCGATCTTCTTGGCGCCAGGCTGGCCTGGTTGCACGCCATGGTCGTGATTGGTTCTTGGTTCCTTTGTCGCGAGATCGAGTTGTCCGCCCTTCGCGTCAAACACATGGTCCTGGACGCGGAGAACAAGCAGGTCGGCCTTACGCTGTCGGCGAGCAAGACCGATACGGTGGGATCCATGGTGCAGCGCAGACACTCGTGCTATTGCGGCACGGTCCCCGAGACGATCTGCCCCTACCATGCGGCGCTTCGCATCGCTGACTGCTGCCCCGACGACCCGGAGGCCTTCCTCTTCGCCCGCGGGTCAG